>CAIGRP010067729.1:0-47409 GCA_903798385.1 Fraxinus cuspidata | reverse complement strand
TTTTTTTTTTTTTTTTTTTGGTGTTACAGATTTCATGTTCCCAAGTTGAAATAACGTAGGAACCGGGGTATAAATAGTAATAAGCAAGTATGGTTAGGTGAATTGATGTTTAGTGCTTCATGATAAGCTAATCCAAGAAGGCATTGCAAATGAATATGAATCACATTTCTTTAATCCATGAAAACATTAAGATGCCAGAAAAATACAGAGCCTATGATCGTATCATTTGAAAACATGCTTATAGAATGCGGTATTTAAATACTTTTTGAAGTATTTTCCATTTTTCAAAAAACGAGAGCATCTCAAAAAATCAACTTCCATTTGAAAATTACCACTGAATAAAAACCTTGATTATATATATATATATATAAAGAATCAGAATTCAATCAAGTAAAAAAATATGTTTTAGATATTTACAAATTTATTTTAAGCATTACATACAAAAATATTATTTTTAACTATCGAAAAATTAATTTAATTATATCTAAAAATCAAGAGTAATTCAAGAATCTCACTACAATTTTTAAATTGCTGAATTTTTTTTTAATTCAAAAAGAGGCATCCCCAAGCATAGACACGACGCATGCCTAGGCCAATTTTTTTTTTTCATTCGATCCTTTTGACTAATTTCAACGTTCTGAGCTATGTAGTCAAATTTGACAACATCAATTTCTAAGATCATATTTGGGATATCAACAGATCTAACCGAGAGTGGGATTAATATTTTTGTTAATGTTCATCATGTTTATTTCATGCATAATTTTTAGATTTTTATTTAAATTTTATGAGGCCATAACTTCTTCATCTCATGATCAAAATTAATGATCTTTATACCATTGGAAAGGTCTCAAGAAGATCTATCTAACCATATCAAACTAGATGTATGAAACATAGTGTAGAAGAAGTTATCACGTAATGAAATTTCAGATTTTATAACTAGGGTTCAAATTTTCTCCCAAAGTACAAATACAAACGGCATGAAATTTTGTAGACATGTTCTACATACTAATAGAAACATATGGTACAATTTTCACCAATTCATGTTGAGTATTTCATAACTTGCCATTAACGTTGTTTCAAGCTTAAAAAAATCATACAAGCATTTTCATCATTTTAATTCCATTTGCAGCAAGATATATGAAAGCAACAATCTTTAAAGCTCTTATACCATTGTAAGACCTCGCAGCTTTCTTTAACATGAATTACGAGTCAAAAATCCTTACTTGAAAGAATAAATATCAAAATCTTTGTGTGATTGAATAACATTACATTTCAAAGCTCAAAAATCTGCATTTTCTTTTTAACCAATGGTCCCAATCCCGATCACAATGGAAGAAAATTATCATCCACATTCTAAATATCTATTTTTGTGAGTTTTAATGCCATATTTGTTGCTATAGACAAAGCTATGGGAATTATATAAATTCTTGGGAGTTGATTGGAGTTGAAGGAAGTTATGAGTTTGAATTCTATTCAAATCACTTCCTCCAATCCACTTTAATAACTTGTGGGTCGGGTCACTCCACATGAACGACCCACGACCCGTATTTTCCAACATTTGCAAAAGTGTTCATTGTGTTTAATGGTTCATAATGGTATATACACATGTTTGTATTTTTTATGTTACAAATAGTATTGTAAATTTATAATGTTGTGACATTATTAAAATTTGAATTAGTTAATTCCTTGTTGTGTGTCTCATTGTATCTCTATTCTATCTTTGAATTCACGTCTAAAATAAAACATATAAAGCAAATATTGTTGAGCCCTAAGATTTACTAACAAAATTGTAATGCCCTTGTTGAGCCTTCTACTAGGCCCCTACATCACCTTTTGCAAAACTTTTTTTTTTATATCTTTTAATTGTACTCTAACAAAATATTTGGTAATCCTTTTTTCCCAACATTACTTGAGTGATTGGCTCTTTTAGGGATGGCAAAATGGCTCGTCGGCTCGAGCTCGAGACGGACCGGCTCGTAGCTCAGTGATGCCGGACCGAGCCCCATTTTTGGGTGTCGCTTGAGCCGGGCTAGACCGCGTGGCTCGACGGCTGGCCCATGAGCCTAAATATTAAAAAAAAAAAAAACTTACTTGTCACTTCTTTTTTCAATTTTTTTTCTTTTCATTTTAGATGTAATTTTTTTTATATGTTAATATTTAGCTATTATTTATAATACGTATAAATTGCACAAATTTTAAATTCTTCAAAAAAAATTTAGATTTGTCACGAATTAAATAAATAAATAAAAAATATATATATATATAGAGTCGGCTTGGGCCTGGCTCGCTAAGGCCTAAGGCGAAAGCTCAGGTCGAGCCTAAATTTTTTGTCCGAGCTTTTACTTGGCTCGGCTCGGGCCAAAAAAAAGCTCGAAGTATTTTTACTCGAGCCGAGCCCGAGCAAAAGTTTCGGCTCGCGCCTCGACTCGTTGACACTAAGAACGGAATATGAAAAGATTTGATAAGCAACTTGTAGAAGGCTTCCTCTCTACTTTAGTCTTGTCATCAACGAACTAACAATGCTTTGGTCTCCGACTTTGGGAGGAGAGTGAGTTTCTTTTCTTAAGATGAATTAGATAATATTATACAAAAAGACAATTAAATATTTTTTTATCATCTCATATAGCTGAAAATATAATTCGTGTACATGATTTAATAGTACTACTTTCTATAGTTTTTTTTCGTATCATACTATCATTTTGTCATGTTTCTTGAAGCAAATAATAAATTGAATTGTTTTTCCCCACCTTTTCATTGATCATTGACTGAGTTTTTATACAACAATTTCCTAACAACTTTCCTAGAAACTAGTATGTGTGATAACTCTAAACAATACAGATGAGATAATATCTTGAAATTTAATCTACATCAACAATATTAACAAACTCAGATAATATCTAGAAATCCAAATCAATCTCTAAAGATAAGGTTAAGATCTAATAAGGATAATATATGTTACTATGCCTCACAAGATTGGGATTGAGAGTGGAGTCCTATCTTGAATTTCAGCTCAAGAAAGCGAGCATGGGGAAGTGGTTTTGTGAGAGCAAAAGCTAATTGATAGGCTGAGGACACGTGAGCAACACGTAGAGCACCACTTTGAACTTGATCCCGAATGAAATGAAAATCAATAGCAACATGCTTCATTCTAGAATAGAAAACCAAGTCGGAACATGACTGAATGGTGCCAATGTTATTACAATAAATCACATGACATGAAGATACCTTAATACATCATGAAGAGTGCCAGACAAATATTGTAAGAGCCGCTTAACATATGTCCATTGGTCAATGGTTGGGTGATATATATGAGAGTTTATTGATATCAAAAGCGATGTTGGGTTGTGTGATTAACAGATACCGAAGACTGCCAACTATAGTACGATACTCACTAGGATTTGACAAGGAAGAGCCTAAGGTCATGTAAGAGGTGGACTAGTTGGCAAAAGAGTAAGAATTGACTTCGAGTCTTTCATGTGGATTCGAGCGAAAATGTAACGGATCTAGCATCGTTGAGAGAGTAGCAAGACATGTTTATTAGGAACAACTTCAACACCTAAAATGTAATTTAGTAAGTCAAGATCTTTAAAAGAGAAGCTTTGGGCAAGGAAAGCTACAAATTTACTGACCGTGGTTAAACTGCCATCAGTAAGGATTAAATCATCAACATAAACGAGGACACACATAATGTGACTAGCATTAGTAAGTATAAAGAGAGAAGAATCAGCATGGGAATTCTTAAAGCCAAAATGAGTAGTAGAAAGGTGAAAAACTCATGATACCCTAACCAAGGGACTTGTTTAAGTCCATAAATGGCTTTGTAGAGTTTGGACGCATAATATAGATTATTTAAATCAATAAAACCCTACGGTTGAGCTATTTGGACATGTTCAGAGGGATGACCTTGAAGGAATGTGTTGTTTACGTCAAGTTGGCAAAATGACCAACCACAACTCACTACTACACTAAGAACAACACGGACAATAGTCAGCTTAACAACAAGACTAAATATTTCATGGTAATCAATGGCAGAAAATTTGTGAAAGCTTATAGCTAACAAGTGAGCTTAAAACGTGTTAACAGAGCCATCAAATTCACGTTTAGTTCGAAAAATCCACTTACAGCCAACAAGCCTTTGGTTGGAATTAGGTGGAACTCCCGTGTTCAATTTCATACTAGAGCATCATTCTCTTCAAACATACCTTGACACCGTTTGGCATCTTTTAGAGCTTGAGTCACAGTCGTGGGTTCAAGATTAGAGGTTGGGCATAATTGGACATGGAAGTTCATTTTTGTGAGAGGCTTAAGGATGTTGTTTTTAGCCTTAGTGGTAGTGGCATGAATAGGAAGAGGAGGTTTTATCAGTGCATCAAGGAGTAGATGTAGCTGTGGAGAATTATTGAGAAAAGAGTGAGTGAACGATAAAGGTGGAGGTAAAGCTATGCAAGATGAGTTGGTATCGGGAGAATTATGACAGGCTGTAACTTCAAATTGCGTGTAGAGTGGCGATACCACAGATGACAAGGTAACTCGAAGTGGTAGAGTAAGACAAGTTGTGATGCATTGCAATTGAGGATGAAGGGCTTGATAAGATACACGAGTGAAGATGAACACGTACTCAAGAAACTTATATAGTGAGAGACATAGATTTTGGAAGTTGAAGGATCAAGACAGTAATATGTACTCTGAGTTAAAGATTAACCAACGAAGACACAAGGTTTAAAGCGAGAGTCAAACTTGTGGGATGTATATGGTCATAGCCTGGAGGTAATACAGATAGCCAAACATTAATAGTTTGGTATAATTACGAGCAGTTTTAAATATTCTTCATATGATGAGGAGTGTTACAATATCAGTATTGGTATACGATTGATTAAGAAAAAATTAGAGGCAAAAGTACGAGACCAATACGCTAGAGAGAATGAAGCATGAGACAATAGTACTAGACCAGTTTAGACAATGTAAAGGTGTCATCTTTCAGCAAGACCATTGTATTCAAGGGTATGGGAAAGTGTGGTCAAATGAGATATGAAATAACGAGGTTCGACCCAAACTATTTCCAGAGCGACGGTGAATAGGTGATTATACGGAATTAAAACTTAATAATTAATTAGCAATAAGTCACTATTAATTATTCCTAGATGGTTAATCAAACATTTCAATTTTTCTATATTGAAATGCCGCAATTATATGAAAGTCATAGATAAACACCAACTGGGTAAAAATTCCAAGTACTTTGTAGTAAAAAATCTACTATAAACGAATTAGAACTTACAGTCCTCGAGACTCGACTACCACTAGTACTTTGTGACTGCCTGACTGCAATTCACACAGCTATCCTAGATTACGTGCTCTTGCACCAACTCCCAACTACAGTTTTCAAAACCCTCCTGGATTGTGTGCTCTTGCACCAACTTTCGACTTTATGAATTCGTCTATCTCCTGTGGATCAATGAAGAACTTCGCATTCTCCAACGACTAAAATTCCAGTTACCTTTCCTTGATCTTCAGCACTCTGACATATGTGTAGGAAGTAGCAATTTGGTATGTGGATTAAATGGTTTTGATGTTTTCAATGCCAAGAACAAAACAATAAATGAAGGTTGAAATCTATTGATTGAGAGAATATGAAGTAATTAGTGTTTTATCAATGTTCAACCTTAAGAAAAGACGTTCAAAAGTGTTCTGGTATTTATACTGTACGTTTAGAATGAATGAGCTAGATAAAAAGTCTTAAAAACTCGAATTAAGATTCTCCGAATAATCGTGTCACTCGAGCGAAAGCTGAGCGATAGGCGAGTGACAAGCGAAGGCCTAGCGAAAAGCTAGCGATAATGTTTCTATTTTTGCTGCTCTAGCTAAGTCATTGCGACGGTCTAGCGAAATTGCGGCGCCGTTTTTCCTTCTTTTCCATTCTTGAACCCTAGACCTAATACAACTCAATTTATAATACTTACAACTTACTCCTTGACTTTTACAATACATTAAATCTAGTCCCTTTTGTTCACAGATTTACCAATTATATCAAAAACCTAACAAGCTCCCTCTTTGGCATTCTATGAGAAAACTCCAATCAGGTAGTAAAATAAAAAAGAATCAAAACATCTACACTATCAAATCAACTATCTTGACTGAACCGTGCTTTTTCTTTGTAAACTTGTTTCCTGAAACGAACAACTCAAAACCCAGAGTAAAAGCACATGAAACAGTAATTTCAATAAACATAATTCAAACAGTTATTTAATCATTAGTCATACCAGCTAAACATTAGATACATTAAATCATACTAGCTAAATTAAGATGCAATATCAATGTAAACCAACATGCCAAAAGAAACATTGATATCACTAAACATCAAAACTTAATCTAGCTGATATATATATATATATATAAATATATATATAAAATCAAAAACTTTAACTACATCAGTCAAAATTTTTACTACCACCCCGTTTTGTCACAAATGACAAGGGACCGAGAATTAACATAAAATAACCCAAAAATGCAGTTTTTAGCATGCGTAAGTATAAGCAATGGAGGGTACCCCTTCCCACATACTTAACCCAAGTGAACATAGAGTAAATTGTATAAGTGACCCATATGTGTAAAGTGTCACTAATCCTTTGGAAGTAGGACTTCAAACCTTAATTTTGTGAGAAAAGGCACGCTAAGAACCACTGTCAATAAGTGTATTCTTTTGTTTATAAAAGTCAAACCATTTAAAGTACATTAGAACCTATACAGAAAAGCTCATTTTGTATAGAAATTTTCTTTTCTCCCTTTGAATTGGAGCACTATTTATTTATTTATTTTTAAAATCTTTCAATATTTTAACCTCATTATTATTTTTCTCATCTTAAGTGCAGGCTCGTCTTCATTAAGCGACTAAAATGACCCATGTAGCGAGTTTTAGGCCGGTTAACCCAAGTCAGTTGACCATAAGCATAAGGTTATCAGAAACACTGTAGGCTTAGTTGCTCGAGTAAAATAGGTTTCGAAGAAGAACATAAGATATTGAGCTTTTTACTACCGGGGAAAAACTTGAGCTTATGTCTAATAAATAAGATCAATTCATGTTTGAAGTCACCTTACTAATAAGTGATTGATATCCCAAATCTCACACACGCAGTAGGGTCCCACTAACAATATCATAGTGCGTGCAATGTAGATGGTACATGAATACACCTATACTAAGTACTCTGTAAATAACCTAAGACAGTAATGAAAACTACGTTACAACTCATTGATTAAACTCATGCTTGATCACAACAAACAAAATCAAATATATTGTATATTATGCTGTAAAAGAACACTTTTCCGCATTTTTGTTTTCAAATTTTCATTCAATTTTTTTATTTCTGAAGCATGAATACACCAAACACACAAAGCAACAACAAAAACAACAAAAAATATTAAAAGTAAATAAATAAAAAATACATGAGTTTTCTACTAAGAAAACAAACAAATAAATATGATGTATGCATAAATTAATGTCACACAATGTTAAAGCATGAACATGTACCAACGTACCTAATTAAAGAGGTACAGAAACACCAATAGCCGTCCTAAGAGATTCAAACTGCAGACCATCTTGAGTAAATATATAAGCTAATTGGTTTTCTGTAGAGATGTGCTTAAAAGTTACAACACGGGTCTCTACAAGCTCTCGAATGAAATGAACTTGTATATCAATATGTTTGGTTTAAGAGTATTGAACAGGATTTTTGGAAATATTGATGTCACTATTGTTATCATAAAACACAACCATAGTTCCCTGGTCAATTCTATGATCACTCAACATCTGCTTCATCTATAGTAGTTGAGTATAGCAACTTCCTCCAACTATATATTTCTTCCTCTGCTGTAGATAATGAGATAGAATTTTGTTTCTTACTTATTCAAGTTACAAGATTAGCACCAACATAAAAATATTATCCAGAAGTACTTTTTCTATCATCTGCATTTCCAACCCAATCGACATCGGATTAGCCAGCAAGGTTAAGATTAGAGTCTCGAGAGTACATGATACCATAATCTAAGGTTCCATTGATATATCTAATGATAAGTTGTACGGCGCTCAAGTGGGATTCCTTGGGATGAGCCTGAAAATGCGCACACATCCCAACACTAAAGGCTATATAATGTCTACTTGCAGTGAGATAAAGTAAATTATCTACCATACTCATATACAGTGTCTGATCAACACTCTTACTTGTCGGATCATGGCCTAACTTGACATTAGTGCTCATGAAGGTTCTAGTGTGTTTCTTGTTGTCTAGTCTAAAACGTTTGACAAGGTCTTTAGCGTACTTTGATTGAGATATGAACAAACCATCACTAGTTTGTTTAACTTGGAAACCAAGAAAGTAATTTCATTATCTAACCATACTCATCTCAAATTCTTACTTCATACATTCAGCAAATTCATGAGCAAGAGAATCTATAGAAGAGCCACAAAGTATGTTATCGATATAAATTTGAGCTATGGTGATGGTTTTATCAATATGTCTGATAAACAAGGTTCTATATGCACCACCTCTAAAAAAACCATGTTCCATTAGATTTGCGGTTAGTCTATTATACCAAGCTTTAGGAGCTTGTTTAAGACCATATAAGGCTTTGTTCAATTTATAAACATAATGCGAGAACTTAGGATCAACAAATCATTTAGGTTGTTCAACATAGGCTTCTTCCTAAAGTATTCCATTCAAGAAAGAACTTTTGACATCCATTTGATATAATTTGAATCCTAAAGTATAGGCAACAGCTAGAAGAATTCTAATGGATTCAAGTCAAGCTACCGGGGCAAATGTTTCATCAAAGTCAACTCTTTCAACCTGAGTATATCCTTGGGCAACTAACCTAGCCTTATTTCTAGTTATGGTACCTTGATCATCGGTTTTACTCTTAAATATTCATTTAGTACCTATAACATTGGTATTATCATGCCTAGGAACTAAATACTATACATTGATTATCACAACTGATATAGCTCCTCATGCATCGCATTTACCCAACATACATCAATAAGAGCATCTTCAACTTTCTTAGGCTCAATATGAGACACATAACTAGCAAATGTCAGGTTGTTTAAAATTCTCTTACGTAGTCTCGTCTCGTCTCTTCATCTAAATCTCCTATAATATTTACCGTTGATGATTAGACTTAACTATAGACGAAGGTTCCTTAGGAGGTTTAGGTCTATCATATGTAAGGACTCCTCATTAGATGTACCTAAACTATTAGAAGTGTGTGAGGGATCGAAAATTAAAATTTCTTTAGTTTCAATAACCGTGATGGGTTCTACGCTCAAATGATCTAACTCTTCCCAATTTCATCCAAACTCTACCTCACTACAAGCATCATCTACCATTACATTGATAGACTCCATCACAACACCTGTACGAGAATTGTATACTCGATACACTGGACTATTTCTGGAGTATCCTAGGAAAATTTCTTCATCACTCTTGGAATCAAACTTGCCCAAATTCTCCTTATCTCTAAGAATATAGCACTTGCTGCCAAACATAGAAAGTACTTGACAATAGGTCTTTTACCATTCCATATCTCATATGGTGTTTTATCAATTTTAGGTCTAAGGTAAACTTTGTTCACTATGTGACATGCAGTGTTGATTGCTTCACCCTAGAAATGCATAACTAATCCCATACCCTGAAGCATGACTCTAGCCATTTTTTGAAGCACAAGATTTTTCCTTTCAACAACTTCATTTTGTTGTGGAGTGATCGACGATGAGAACTCATGTTGGATTCCCTCCTCCTCCAGGCAGAAGTTCATAAAATTAGAGTTCTCAAACTCTTTTCCAAGATCACTTCGAATTCTAAATATTGTGAAGTTTTTCTCATTTCTAAGTCTTTTGCACAAAGATATGACAAGACTAAATACCTCGGATTTTTCTCTTAACAGTTCAATCCATGTGTATTGAAAGAAATCATCAACCACAACCAAAATATATCGCTTACCACCAAGACTTTCTGTCATAGATGGTCCAATTAAGTCCATATGGAGTAATTCTAGCAACTTGTTTGTTAAAATTTTAAGAGTTTATTTATGATTTACTCTAATTTGTTTACCTTGTTGACATGGTCCACACAAAGTGGAATCATTATTTTCAAGCTTAGGTAAACAATTAACAAGTTCCTTCTTAACAAGTTTAGACAAGTTTTTATAATTCATATGCCCAAGGTGATGATGACACAGTTCCGTCACATCAATCTTGGCACTACTATACACATATCTGAAATTATAAAGGACTACATAACAATTCTCAGAAGTTCTTACACCTTTAAGAACAATGTTACCAGTCGAATCATACACAATACACCTTTTTTGGAAAAAACTAACCTCAAAATCAGCATCACATATTTGACTAATACTTAACAAATTTGACTTTAAACCTTTTTTAGAAAGCACACGTGAGATGGTAAGTAGTCTAGATATATTAACAGTACATTTACCTAGAATAGATGCGGTAGCCCCATCCCCAAAGGTAACCATACCACAATTCCAATCAATAAGAGCAGAGAACAAAGCTTTACTACCACACATATGTCTAGAACATGAACTATGAAGTTACCACATAGAGTTATTTTGAGCTTTAAGTACAACATGGGCAACATAACAATTCAACTGATCATCAAACCTAGAAAGATCATTTTTCTTAACCCAAACCTTCTTAGTAGTAGAAGTGATTCAAGCCAACTAAGTTATCATCCCAGTTAAGTGGCTAACCTGATTGGCGATGATGATAACATTACTTAAGATATCCTGACTTTTACTTCTAGTCATAAGCTTACAACACCTAGGTCTTGTGTATCCAGTGCGCCACAATGGTGACAGGTGGGAATAAACCTAGGCTCAACCTTAGTCGGAGGTTATTGCTAATTTATAATGACGATTAATCCTATGTTATCTAGTAGGTCAATCCTAGACATTCTTGTCCTTGGGTTCAGGTTTAGTAGTATTCCTAATCTTGTTGGTGGATGGGACGAACGCGGTCTTGAAAGTGCTAGCAGTAGTATAACAATTTTGAACGTATCCTAGATCATGCCTATTTCCAGCAGGTTTGTTCACCCTTAACAGATTATCTAGTTTTTCTACTCATAAATGAATGAAGTTGAATGTTAAAATTTTCAACATCACTTGTTAAAGATTTAACTTTGACTTCTAAGTTTTCATTAACAAACTTCAACTCACTCAGATTGTTGGTGGAGTCCTGAAGGTCACCTATGAGTTTTTCTTTCTCTCTTTCAAGTTCATTAACATTTTTCAGTACGACTTTATTGACCTTCTAGATTTTAAGACTCTCCTCAAATAACTCCCGATAAGACTCATGAATATCATCCTCATCCTCAGAATCTTTCTCAAATTTCTCACTACGTTCTTCATTTTCTACCTCTTCACTTTCCTTATCAGATTCAATCTTAGCTATAGATGTGAAGACCATGAAATTTTGTTTATCCTCATCGCTAGTGGTATCACTGTGAACACTTGAGTCTTATTCATCATCACTCAAGTCACTGCTAATGCCTTACCTCTTCCTTTATTCAAATTCTTCTTCAAGTTAGGACATTCATTCCTATAATGACCAAAACCCTGACACTCATGGTATCTAACAGACTAGGCTTTCTTATTAAAAGTCCTAGGGTTACTTTTCTCACGCTTATCTTTTAAGAATTTACTAGGAACATCATTTTTCCTATCGTGAGGTTTTCTCCTATACCTCATCACCTTCTGGAATGTTTTCACGAATTAACCTATTTCGTCGTCCATAAGGATCTCAGAATTAGTAGAGTTATTCTCTTCTTCTCTAATAGTGTTCATGGAAATAGATTTAACCTTCTTTGGTTGAGAAATAGTGAGTTCATAGGTTTGGAGAGATCCTACGAGTTCTTCTATCTTGACTTCATCTAAATCCTTACTTTCTTCAATAGTAGTGATCTTAGGTCTAAACCTTTCATGTAGGGATCTAATGACTTTTTGAACTATCTTAGACTTGAAGATCTTCTCACCTAGGTCGAAACTCGAGTTAACTATATCATTAAGCATCAAATAGAATTCATTGAACAATTCATCGTCCTTTATTCTAATTTCTTCAAACCTAGATGTTAACATTTGTAGTTTGGAGTTCTTAATAGTTTTGGTACCCTCGTGTGTGGTCTCTAAGATATCCCAAACCTTTTTAATAGTTTCACACATCGACACTCTTCTAAACTCTTCTGTAGACACAGCCATAAATAAAGTATGAATCTCCTTGCTATTCCGTTACAATCAGTAACTTGATTTTTGGTCCAAAGAGAAATATCAGTAGGTGTAACAACACCTGCAATAGTGGATGAAGGTACAGTCTAACCGTTTTGCACACTGATCCAAATACGCTCATCTCATGCTTTAAGGAATGCTCTCATTCGAACTTTCCAGTAAGCATAGTTGCTTTTGTCAAAAAATGGAGGCACGGATAGAGACTGACTCATCTAGATTACTTTGTAGGTCATAAATCAAAATGTGGCTCTAATACCAATTCAAATAACAAGGTTTGATGCAAACTATGCCTAGAGAGGGGTGAATATGTGATTATGTTGATGCAAACTATGCCTAGAGAGGGGTGAATATGTGATTATGTGGAACTAAAATTTAATAATTAACTAATAACAAGTCACTATTAATTATTTCTAGATGGTTAATCAGACAATCCAATTTTCCTATGTTGAAATACCACAGCTATATGAAAGCCATAAATAAACACCAGGACTGATCACGGAGAAACCCCAACTGAGTTAAAACTCCGAGCACTTTGCCAGTTAACAATCCACTATAAAATTAGAACTTACAGTCCGCCAAACTCGACTACCGCTAGTACTTTCTGACCTATTGACTACAATTCCCACAACTCTCCTGAATTACGTGATCCTGCACCAACTCCCATCAGCATTTGTCAAAACCTACATGAATTGTGCACTTCTGCACCAACTCCCGACTTTATGAATTCCTCTACTCTTGTAGATTAATGAAGAACTTTGCGTTCTCCAATAACTAGAACTCCAGTCACATTTTCTTAATCTTCAGGACTCTGACAGATATGTAGGAAGTAGCAATTTCGTATGTGGATTAAATGGTTTTTATGTTTTCAATACCAAGGACAAAACAATCAATGAAGGTTGAAAGCTATAGATGGAGAGAATATGAAGTAATCAATTTTTTTTTTATCAATGTTCAACCTTAAGAAAAGAAGTTCAAAGGTGTTCTAGTATTTATAATGTAGGTTTAGGAATGAATTGGCCAAATAAAAGCCTTGAAAATGCAAATTAAGATTCTCCAGATGACCTTATCGCTCGAGCTAAAGCTGGACGATAGGCGAGCGATGGTTTGTTGCTCGAGTGAAGGCCAGGTGATAGCCTAGTGACAATGTTTCTATTTTTGCCGCTCGAGTCAAGTCATGGCGATAGTCTTACGAGATTGGGCACCGTTTTTTGTTCTTCTCCATTCTGGAACCCTAGACCTAATATAACTCACTTTATAATATTTGCAACTTAATCCTAGACTTTTACAACACATTAAATCTAGTCCCTTTTGTTTACAAATTTGCCAATTACATAAAAAACCTAACATGATATACCATTAATTCTTTGAAAATGAGAAAGAGAGATGTATTCATCACCATTGTTCGAATATAAAGTTTTTATACGATTCACAAAGTGTTTTTCCACAATATTTTTAAATCAAATAAAAACATCTTTCAAGTTAAATTTTTGTTTGATAGAACAGAATCGTATATCGTGTATAATGATCAACAAAGCTAACATAGTACTGAAAGTCATCATGTATGATTAATGGTGAAGTCCACACAACTAAGAATATAGTTTCAAGTGGGTGAGAAAACCAATGTTGAGTTGGAAAAAGATAACTTGTAGCTTTTATTATTGAGACATGCATTACATGAAAAATCAGATGACACATATGTAAAAACTCCTAAGTTATTATTGGAAATAATACACTATAGAAAGGAAATTGCTGGATGTCCTAATATATGATACCACTCAAAAATGGAAGTTTTAAAGCTGGAAAAGGCAAGCAATGGGATGGATGTTGGCCACTCAAATATACCATTTTTAGTTTTGCTCGTCAGAAGTGGTGTCTCCATACGAAGGCCCTTCACAAAAAAAGCAGATGGTAAGGATTCAAATGAAACATGATTTGAAGTGGAAAATTGAGATATTAAGACTAGACTTTTTGTCATATTAGCATTGGAAAAAATATATGATGAGTGATAACTTTAAACCAAATATCAACTTACCAATCTTTATCAAAATAAATTGGACAGAGTAACGGTGAAGATTTGAGTAAAAACTCCAAAGAAAAGAATGTAACGTGTTGAACTCTTTGTCCTTAAGTCGAATTTGCCCCCACAACGGTGCATATGGTTAAGGGAAATCGACTCACAAGATATAACGACAAAATTTTTATGTTAGTAGCACTTCAAAACAAAAGAACAATGAACCAGAAATTGGTTTTTATACTCCTTCAAATGAAAAATGGAAAAACAACTTTTTATACATGATTTTGGCTAGGAAAATGATGAATTTAATGTTATTCTATGATTCCATGTCAATGGGGTGAACAAATGGACGTTCCAAGGGTCTAATTTATAGCAAAGGAAAGGTTATGAGTGAAATGTCGCGCCCCAAACTCGGCAATATTTGCCAAGGGTCGTAGCATTTGCTGTAGCTAGCCCTCGCTTGAGTGTCAGAAATAGAGACTCTATCACTCACCTGTCGCTCAAGCAACAGCCTCCTTGCTCGAGCATTAGGTGAGCTACAGAGTTAGTCAAATTTCCAGCCAGTTTCTCTTTCTCTTTTTCCAACTGTAGACCGTAATTTCTCATTCACTCGGAATTGATTTAGAGATTCCAAAAATACCACGATGATCTACTCAACGAGTAGAACAAGTTAGTCTATTTATGTCCATAATTTGACTATCAGATCACGTTCGAATATTTGGTCGAAGTTGACCCGTAAGTCATTTTTTCATGATTTTATACTAAATTTCATCAATCCCCCACATGAATGAAAATTCCACAATATGCAATCCAAAAATGAAAATGATATGCAAACTCTAACAAAGGAGTACATATGACAAGTTATAACATCAGGATATGTGGCTTGTGACTTTGAACCTTCCTTAGTTGAATACAATCGAATATACTAAGCTAATTGGTTAACGCGATGTCTTGAACCATTAAGTTGTTCGTGTAAATCAAAATAATTGTACCAACACCATAACTCATCTAACTATTTGGTTCTCATGATTGTGTTCATTTTGGCCATGAGCAACTATTGGTTTCATAGTGCTTTAAGAGAATTTAAGCCTCAAATTCTCATAGAAGTAGCCCCACTTCACACTTATATAGGTGATCTCCTATATCTATTGTCTACTTCTAGATATAGTAATCATTAAAAGTATACACTTATCCTTGAAAACTTTTTATTATAGCATTTTAGTTTTGTAGGAATGGAAGTAAGTACTTTACACTGAATCTTTCATAACTTAGTTATCTCATTGAACCAAGATCTTGAGATCCCCAATCTACAAGGTTGGGTTTCCGCTATGTTGATTCTATTCGATGGGCTTTATGCCCATTTCCCTAGAAAGATGGTATACTTGATCTCTAATTTATCCTTTCGTCAAAGGATCCGCTATGTTTTCCTTTGATTTAACTTAGTTAATCAATATTATACCATTCGATATCAAATGTTTAATGGTATTGTGTCAACAACGAATATGTCAAGATTTACCATTATAAATACTATTTTGTGCCCTAGCAATTGTCGATTGATTATTACAATGCATATTAATCGCAAGAATCCCAATATGGAATATCTTCGAGAAAATTACAGAGCTATTCTACTTTTTCTCCAATTTTATCTAAAACAATAAACTCTGATTCTATCGTGGGTCAAACTATACAAGTTTGCTTATATGATTTTCAGGACACAGCTCTGCCTCAAATGATAAACATATAACCATTTGTAAACTTTGAATCATTTGTGCCAGATATCCAATTTGCATTGGTATATCCTTATAACACTTCAAGATAACTTGAGTAGTCTAATCCATAACTAATCGTGTCTCTTAAGTATTTAAGAACTGGAATTAAAGATTTCCAATTGTCATTACTTGGATTACTTGTAAATCTATTCAACTTGTTGACTGCATATGATATATCAGGACGCTTGCAGTTGGTAATAACATCAAGCTATTTTTGACTAAGTGTAAATTTAATTCAACGGTATTTTAACTGGTTCATTATCATAGGCCTTAAATTTTTTAAGCATGGCCTTAATGTTGTGTGATTGAGACAATAACAAACCATTACATGTTTTAGAATTTTTAATCCCTAAAATCACACCAACTATTTCCATATCTTTCATTTCAAAAATGTTATATCAAGATTTTCTTGGTCGAGATAATAATGTTTGAATTATTTCCCATGATTAGCATATCATCAACATATAGACATATGATTACGTATCCGTTAGATGTGGTTTTGATATAAACATATTTGTTACATTTATTAATTTTGAAACCATTTACCTTTTTCAATTTTTTCATGTCATTACTTCGGTACTTGTTTTAATCCATACAATGATTTTACAAGCTTACACACCTTATTCTCATTTTCGGGAGTAACAAAACTATCAGGTTGTTCCATATATATTCTTCTTCTAATTTATCATTCCGAAATGTAGTCTTAACATCCATTTGATGTATTTCAAGATTATGCAATGTAGCAATAGCAATTAATACACGTATAGACATGATTCTTGTAATAGGTGAATAAGTATCGAAAGAAATCTACTCCTTTCTTTTATTTATATCATTTGGCTACTAGTATAGCCTTATACTTGTCTATTGATCCATTCGACTTCAATTTCTTTTTTAAAATTCACTTGCAGCATTAAGCTTTGTTTCCCAAAAGAAGTTCAACCAATTCCCCAGTATGGTTATTCATGATGGATTCAATTTCATTATTAACTGCTTCTTTCCAAAAAGGAGTTTCGGGGGTCGACATTGTTTCGTTAAATGTCCTTGGGTCATTTTCTAGTAGATATTGAGAAAATCTAGACCAAAGGTCTTATGAATCCTTTGTCGTTTACTACAGATTGGCCATCTACTTGATGATTACTATCTTCTTGATTGTTTCAAATTGTAGTATCGTAAGTTCGTTTGTGTGAGTTTATTTCTTTATCTTTATAAGGAAATATATCTTCAAAAAATACAGCATATCTTGATTCAATGATGGTACCTATGTGTATATCAAGTATTTTAGATTTAGGAACCAAAAATCGATATGGACTATTGTTGTTTGCATATCCGATAAAGACAGGATCAATTGTCTTAGGTCCAATCTTTACTTATTTAGATTTAGGTGTTTGTACCTTTGATAAACACTTCCACACTTCAAGATATTTGTAGGAAGGTTTTGGACCTTTCCATAACTCATAAGGTAATTCATTCTTACTCTTGTGTGGTATTTCATTAAGGATATGATTTGCCGAATGTATAACTCCTCTTCACAAGTTTTGATGTAAGCCTGAATTAATCAACATTCCATTCATCATTTCCTTAAGTGTTCAATTCTTGTGTTCTGCAACACCATTAGATTAAAGTGAGTATGGTGCTGTTGTTTAATGAATAATTCCAGATTCTGAACAAAATTCTTCAAATGGTACAACATATTCTCCACATCGATCACTACGAGTCACCTTATCTTTTTTCCAAATTGATTTTCAACTTCAATTTTATAGTGTTTAAACACTTCCAAAACTTCATCTTTACTTTTAAAAAAGTATACGTGACAGTATCTTGTACAATCATCTACAAACGTAATGAAATACCTTTTCCACCTTTTATTTGGACATACTTTAAGTCACATATATTGGTATGGATACGTTTCAAAGTTGTTGTGCTATTTCAAAGTTGTTGTGCTACATTCGACCGAATGAAACAACGCTTTAGGTAACTTAGTCTCTACACAAATTTCGTACTTTCCATTTGTATTAAAATGCATACTCGATAGTAAACTTAAATTCTTTTGTTTGTGTAGAATTAAAGTTTACATGTCATAATTTATGATGCCATAAAATTAGATGACTCAAGAATAAAAGCAAAAGAAGATAGATTATTCTTTGAGTTATTCGGTACAATAGTAAGGATATTCATATTGAATAGTCTATCTTTTACATGACATTTTCCTACATACATATTATTCTTGGTAAGTATAAACTTATCAAATACAAAGACTAATTTAAACATATTCTTGCTTAACAAAGAACCCGACGCTAAGTTCTTGCGAATATCAGACACATGAGAACATTATGAAGGCTAAGTTCCTTGCCCGATGTCATCTTCAAAATAACTTTGCCTTGTCCTTCAACCTTTGAACTTGAAAAGTTTCCAATGAACAATTTCTCACCATCGGTCGGAGTATAGGATGAGAATATTCCTTTGTTAGCACAAATATGACAGGTAACACCTATATCCACCTACCATTCGATGGGATTTTCAACATTGTTGCATGGCCGACAAATTCATATTTGATAAACCATTAGATATTGTATCAGATTCGATGATATTCACTTGGGCTTGCTTTTTAGGTTTACAACAATCAACAAAGCAATGTCCGACCTTTTCACAATTATAGCAATTGCCCTAGAACTTCTTTGCATTCTTCTTGGATGGTTCAACAAAATACTTTCTTTTCTTGCTTTTGTTATAGGATTCCACCATATTAGCATTAGCTTGTGGTATATGACTTCCGACACGCTTGTTCGAATTTGGGTTATCTTCTTCAATTCTCAACTAGACAATGAGTTCTTCAATATTCATCTCCTTGAGCTTATATTTGAGATAATTTTTTAAGTCCTTCCACATGGGTAGAAGTTTCTATAATCATAGCCACTTGAAATAATTCACTTAGAGATATATTCTCGGCATGAATGTCATGGAGTATAACCAATAATTCTTGAACTTCACTGAGACCGTTCATGAATCTATCATTTTGTAGTCTAAGAATTCCCCACAATGAACTTCTTAATTATGGAGCCGTCAGTCATGTATTTCTTTTTCAAGGATTCACTTAGTTCCTTTGCAGATTTCATAGAACTATACACATTATATAATGTGTTATCCAATCCATTCAAAATGTAGTTTTTGCATAAAAAAGTCAAAATGTTTCCAAGCATCCAATGCAATCAATGATACCCTATTATTTTCCCCTTCTCGTATGGCGTGAGCATCTTCTTTTAAGAGTTTTGTCAAGTTTAGGGTCGTGAGATAGAAAAACATTTTCTACTGCCATTTCTTGAAATCAACCCCACTAAAATTCTCCGGTTTTTCTCCATGTGGAACGGAATTAGTATGAATGGTGGGAGGGACAATCACAACCTTAGGAATCACAACGGTAGGAGCCATGTTTGGTAACATTCCTTCCGAAGTTCTGATATTTAAAGTATCATTCGAAGAAGTATCGGGATTGATAACAATATTCATTTATGTTTACACAAAACAGAAGAGAAACCAAAATCAAAATTTGAGAAGGATTAGAAGAAGTTAAACCAAAACGAAATCAGTTTAACCGAATACAATTCAAGAGTAAAGTTATAACTCAAACCAAAATTCAACTTAAGAATGTTGGAAAAAATATATGATGAGTGATGATTTTAAACCAAAAATCAACTTACCAAAATAAATTGGACGGAGTAGAGGTGAGGATATGAGTAAAAACTCCAAAAAAAAAAAAAGAATGTAACGTCAAACGAAGTGTATGCAAAGTCGAGGCAAGAGTTGAACTATTTGTTCTTAAATCGAATTTGCCTCGCAACTGTGCCTACAGATGATGGCAATCAACTCCTAAGATACAAAGGCAAACTTCTTGTGTTAGTAGCATTTCAAAACACAAGAACAACAAACTAGAAATTTGTTTTTGTACTCCTTCAAATGAAAATGGAAAAGCAACTTTTATGCAGGATTTTGGTTTGGAAAATGATAAATTTAATGTTATGCTATGATTGCATATCGTTGGGAAGAACAAATGGTCGTCACATGGGTCTAATTTATAGAGAATGAAGGGTTATGAATGAAGTGTCGCGTCCCAAACTCAGAAACCTTTGTCAAGGGTCACAGCATTTTTTGTCGCCCCTGCATCGCTCGAGCGTCAGAAACAGAGACTATGTCGCTCGCCTAAGACTCTAGCGCTAGGCGAGTAATGGGGTTGGTCAAATTTCCACGCAATTTCTTCTCTTTTTTCCTTCTAAATTTAGACCGTAATTTCTCATTCACCCAAAATTAGTTTGGAGATTCCAATATTACATGATTATCTACTCGACGAGTAGAACAAATTAGTCTATTTATTTCCATAATTTGACTATTGGATTACGTCCGAATATTTTATTGAAGTTGACACGCAAGTCACTTTTTCATGATTTTATACTTAACCAATTCCAACCACTAGTGACACATGCATCATTGTTTTCCAAAGTAGTTACAGATGCACAAGTTTAGGTTTTGAAGCATTCGTCTGCAAGCGCTCCAACTATGGAGGAGCTTGCATCGTGTATGGAAATAACAGCCAGCAAGATGATCACGTCACATAGTAGGGAGCAAAAAAATCAATTTGGGAAGCAATAATTTTTCAAAAAGGAAAATAACAGTTACACTAGTCAGGCCATAGTTTCATGCAGTCATATGTGGTTTACGATATTGTAAACATCAGTTGTTATGTATAAGAATATGTAATTGGGATGCAGAATAAACAAGATAAAAAATTGTGTAAAACATAGGAATTGATTTACATAAAAATATATATATATTTTTCCAGTAAGTTCAAATTTTCAAAAGTGATGCAATGATGTCTTTAGTCACAGACAAAGTATGGTTCCCTCGTTATCGAATTAAACATGCCAGCATATTCTGGCATCGATTTACCTATCAATATTCAAGTCTCGCAGAAAACTTATTTACCAATACATTGATAACCTGTCGGTATAGGTAATTTATGTTAAAAGAAAGTTACATCTCTAGGAAATTTTCACGTCTTGAAATCCGCAGCAGTGAACACAAAAAATGATTGATGGAAGGTTAGTCAAAGATAGAGATTGACAATGATAAAGTTTCTGACAAGAAAATTCATACATCAAATTATTGAGACATAAAGCTCTCGAATTATGCTGGACAAGACGTCGATTATTAAATAAAAGCAAATTACAAGGCAAATGTAATATTTCAACCATATGATAAAAGTTCATCGCGTAGGAAAAATCTAAGAAGGTCATAAAAAGATATTGAGCAAAGTCACTTGCAAATGAAAGTGAATGAAATCAAGAAACCCCAAGAAAACACACAGAGGCTGTTAAATATAATTGATTCACGGTATCATCTAAAGAATATCAAGATACTTGTAAAAGCTTATAGTATTGACAATGTTCAAATTCTAAATAGCTATTGAAAGAAAATGATTAGTGCCCAACTTCCCTTGATGTAGAAGGGCCCTATATATTGTTGGTTGTGAAACTCATCTATCAACAGTTACACTCATTTTATGTTCTGCAATAAAACATCACATATTGTGTTAAGTTCATAAATAAGCGACTAGCGCTCGTCAAGTGGGGACGGATACATAGGATCATGCACTATATAAATTGATTAATTTTAGGAGATAAGTTGTTTATAACATATCACTTTTACTATATAAATTGCAATATTTATAGGATAAAAAAATTTAAAATTAAGTTTTGAATTTTTAAATAAAGATGGGTAAGTCGTGCAATTTCTACTAACTAAATTAAAGTGAGGCCCATCATTGGACCCAATTATAAAAATATCATCACCCAACCAATCCCTACCTAATTTCAATGCTTACATTAATTACTAAGTGCCACACAACCTTAACTAAGTCGAAAACTATATATTCTTTTCACATGGGTTATTGGTTTTTCATTATTGAACCTGTCCTGTCATTTACTGATGCTTATAATTTGTTCATTACTCTTAGTAGAAATTCACTTGCACATGATTTTTTTTTTTTAATTATGTCACAAGTAAAAACTAAGTATTTATTATAAGTTTAGTATCTCATCATCGTGTACAATAAAGTGACTGAAAAGCTTATCTTATGCATGATGAAAGCGGATTAGAAAGAGCATTCGATTAGTTTTTACTTAGCAAAATCTAAATGATAATTGTTGCTTTTGGGGAATTGATTTGTTTTATTTCATTTCAAATAGACGTGTTATTATGATTAAAGTGGATTGAAGGTTATGCCCCAGAGAAAAGAAAGATTCTTATGCTCCATAAAAGCTCTCAAAGGCTAAGAGGGTTGTGGTGGGGAAGATGATGCTTATACCTGGAGAGTTGATGAGTTTATGAGAAAGAAATGCAGATAAAGATGTGCAGTTCTAAAAATGGAGGTGCTTTTGGGATTCATTTTGCATCTATACCCTGTTGAAATTTGGTTTAAGGATGAAATTAAGTATGGAAAATTGACTTTTGTGTCAACTTCGACCAATATTCGGACTTGATCGAACGGTCAAATTATGAATATAAATAGACTAACTTGTTCTACTCGTCGAGTAGATCGTCGTGGTATATGTGAAATTTCAAAATCAATTCCGAATGAATGAAAAATTTCGGTCCAAAGTTGGATAGAAAATAGGAAATACGGGATGAAAAATTGACTATCTCAATCGCTCGACTATTACTCGAGTGATAAGATTGTCACTCAAACGACAATCTTAACGACATGCTAACGGAAGAAGTTATGATGAAAATGTGTCACTGTGGCTCGAGCGAGATGCCAATGATAGGACAGCGACAACAAATGCAACGACCTTTAGCAAATGTTGCTGAGTTTGGCACGGCATTTCACTCACAACATTTCTTCTTCTATATAAAAGACTCTTCAAATGTCCATTATGCGTCACATATCATTTGCATTGAGCATAATATCAAAAACTCTTGCAAAATACTCTCCAAAAGTCATTCTAAAATCGTTTTCGTGTTGAGAGAAAAATTCATTCTAAATTTGCTATTGCTTGTGGTTTAAAGTACTTCTACCACAAGTTGTATCCGTTGTAAATTGAGAGACAAGTGTTGTAGCTAGTAAGCGTCATTACGGGGAAATATTGTCTTAAGGAGGAAGTGTTTTCATTTGTCTCAAATTTCGTTTTCCCTTTTATTTTCTCTTCTTACTTTCTTTCTTTAAAGTTTAATTACGCTCCTACAAATTAAACTTGAATATTTTTCTTGTCTTGAAAAACCATTTACATATACTACTTACTTGTATACTACCATCTCGACAATCTTAATACAATATCCATCCGTTTTTGGTTGTTACATTCTTTCTTCATATTTGGAATAAGCCTTTGTGTGCTATTCATTTCTTTCTATATTTTTTGTACTTTGAACTTATGTTTATAACAAAAATGAATCATGTTGAGACTACTTCAAGTCAAACAGCAAATGGTATGAATCATGTGGTTCCACACTTGGTCATACCTATATCAAACTCTCATATCCCGCATGGAAAAAAGCGAAAAAGGTTGGAGGTGTGGATTTTAAAAGATGACAACAAAAGATATTTTATCTTACTACTTTGAATTTGGCAAAGTTTCTAATAGAAAGAGCTCATACTGTATAAGAAGGAGAAAATAATTGAGAGTCGAGTATTGTATTAGATGTATGGAAGCATTCGAATTTTCTTTGCAAAAATTACATTATAATGGATTGGAAAATACACTTCATGGAGTTTATAATTCAATGGACTTGGCCAAGGATCCCTGGGATTCATTGGAAAAGAAGTACAAGATCGAGGATGTCGGAATAAAAAAAATCATTGTTTGCAGGTTTTTGGACTACAAAATGGTAGACTCTAAAACCGTGATAAGTCAAGTACAAGAACTTCAAGTTCTACTACATAATATACATGATGATTGAGTGAGTCCTTCCAAGTTGAAGCCATCATTGAGAAACTCCCCTCTATGTGGAGAGATTTCAAGAATTATCTCAAGCACAAACGTAAAAAGATGAATTTGGAGGAATGGATAGTCCAATTGAGGATCGAGAAAGACAATAA
This sequence comes from Fraxinus cuspidata, assembly GCA_903798385.1. Lineage (NCBI taxonomy): Eukaryota > Viridiplantae > Streptophyta > Magnoliopsida > Lamiales > Oleaceae > Fraxinus > Fraxinus cuspidata. The sequence goes on along the minus strand of CAIGRP010067729.1, from coordinate 23,258 downwards.
AAACATTGAAAGGAAATCTATTATTCAACTTGGAACAAATTTTGTTGAAATTGGTTCGAAAGTTGTAAACAAGAAACGAAAGATCTTCGGTGTGGTACCAAAACAACTCCAAGAATGCCAAGAAATTTAAAGGCAACTATTACAATTGTGGAAAGACTGGACATCGCTCTAATGAATGTCAAAATCCTAAGAAGAACATACAAGAAAATATGGTTGAAAGAGACCTTTTCTGAAGGGATACAAGAGATGAATCTTTTAGCAATTGTTTCTGAATGTAATAGCGTTGGAAATTCAAGAGAATGGTGGGTTGATACATGTGCTATCCTTCACATTTATGCTGATAAGACTATATTTTCTAACTACAAAGAGTTAAATGGAGAACAACTTTTTATGGAAAATTTTGCAAGTTCTAAAGTTAAAGAACAATGGAAAGTCACTTTGAAGATGAGATCCGGTTAAGAACTCGTTCTCAACAATTTCCTACATGTACCGAAAATTCGCAAGAATCTTATTCCGGGTCTCTACATAGCAAAAATGGTTTTAAACTTGTATTTGTATCCGATAAATTTGTACCCATTAAGAATGAGATGTATGTTTGTAAATGATACCTATGTGATGAAATTTTCAAAATAAACGTTCTTACAATTGTAACGAAATAAAGCATTATGAATAAAACTTTGAATTCTACTTAGATGCTTAAGTTGTCTTATTTAAGGCATAGTCGATTGGGTCACATCAATTACAAATATGTGCGCAAACTTAAGAATCAAAGTTTATTTCTAACGCTTAAGACTGATCCTAATCATAAGTGTGAAGTATATATTGAAGCAAAGTTGTCCAAAACACATTTTTACTCAAAGTAAAGATAAAGCCTTAGATGTCTTTAAACATTGCAAGATGTTGAAAATCAACTTGGTAAACGAATAAAAAGTATTCGTAGTAATAGATGTGGTGAATACGGGTTACCGTTTGAAGAATATTATTCCAAACATGGAATCATTCATCAAATAACGGTACCTTACTCATCCCTATCAAATGATGTTGCTGAATGCAAAAATCAAACTCTTGAAGAGATGATGAACTTAATGTTGGTAAGTTCGGGGCTACCTCAAAACTTGTGAGGGAAAGCTATTATATTGGCAAATAGAATTCTTAACAAGATACCTCATAAGAAAATGAGAAGAAACTCCATATGAATTATGGAAATGTCATCCTCATTCTTACCAATACTTGAAAGTGTGGTGGTATTTAGCTAAAGTTGAAGTACCTAAGCCTAAACAAGTGAAAATCGGTCCTAAGACGATTGATTGCATATTTATTGGTTACGCCAATAATAGTAGTGTATATCGTTTCCTTGTGCATAACTCTGAAATTCAATATATACACGAAGGAACAATAATTGAATAAAGAAATGCATCATTTTTTGAAGATATTTTTCCATATAAAAACAAGGAATATACAAGTTCAAATAAAAGAATTTATAATACTACGCATAGCACTTCAAATGAGGAAGAACCAATGCATAGTAAAAGGGCTAGAATATCTATTTTTTATTTTTTGCCCAGATTTTCTAACTTATATGGTAGAAAATGAACCAAAGACTTTCGATGAAGCAATGTCTACACTGGAAGCACCACAATGAAAATAAGCTATTAATAGTGAGATAGATTCTATAATGTAAATCATACTTGGGAGTTAAGTTGATTTACTTCCTGGGAAGAAGCCTTTAGAGTGTAAATATATTTTCAAAATGACTGGATGAATCCATTGACAAATATAAGACTAGATTGGTTGCCAAGGGATATAGACAAAAAGAAAGACTTGACGTCTTTGATACCTACCTACCTGTACCTAGAATCATATCGATAATTGTTAATTGCTATTGCATCATTACATACCCTTGAGATTCATGAAATAGATGTAAAGACGGTATTCCTAAATAATGAGTTAGAAGAGGAGATATATATATGGAACAACTTGAAGGGTTTGTCTCTCCTAATTACAAACAAAAGGTTTGTAACTTAGTTATATCCTTGTATGGATTGAAACAAACCCCTAAACAATGGTATAAAAAGTTTGACAAAATAATGTTGTCTGATGGTTTTAAGATGAATGAGTGTGATAAGTGTGTATATATTAAACATACAAAAAAGGCCTACGTGATTGTATGTCTATGTGTAGACAACATGTTGATAATGGCCAATAGTCACGAAATACTGATAAACACCAAGAGAATGTTAACAAAACATTTTGATATGAAAGACTTGGGTATGACTGATGTAATATTAAGGATTAAGATCTCTAGAACATTGGAAGAAATTATACTTTCCCAATCTAACTACATTGAGAGCACACTTAAAATGTATAATGTAATTGAGGAAAGTTTACACTTGGTCAAAAATACGGGTGAATGTGTGTCACAACTAAAGCATTCACATGTTATAGGCAATATGATGTATATTACAAACCGCACTCAACCAGACATAACATTTGCTGTGAATAAACTCAATCTGGGGATTAAGTTCTCTAGAACACCGAAAGAAATCAGACTTTCCCAATCTCATTACATTGAGAGTATATTGAAGAATTATAATAAACTTGAGGAAAGTCGTACGAAAACCCCTATTGACCCAAGTTTACACTTGGTCAAAAATACGGGTGAATGTGTGTCACAACTAAAGTATTCACAGGTTATATGCAGTCGTATGTATATTACAAACTACAATCGACCATACATAACATTTGTTGTAAATAAATTTAGTAGGTTCACAAATAATCCAAGTCATGATCATTGGAAGGCTTTAACAAAAGTTATTAGGTACTTGAAGTATACTTTAACCTATGGATTACACTTCACAAATATCTTGTGGTATTAGAGGGATATTGTGATGCAAATTGGATATCCGATATAAAAGATTTTAAGTCTACTAGTGGTTATGTATTTATCATTGGTGGTGGAGCTGCTATATCATGAAAATCGACAAAGCAAACGTGTATAGTTCGATTAACGATGGAATTAGAGTTTATTTCTTTAGACAAAGTTGAGGAAAAAGTAGAATGGCTTCGTAAGTTCTTGGAAGAGATTCTATGTTGGCCTAAGCCGGTACTTGCAATTAGTATACATTCTAATAGTCAATCGGCTATTGGAAGAGCTCAAAAAACATATATAATGGTAAGTCTAGACATATACGTCGTAGACACAATACCATTAAGCAACTGATCTCTAACGATATCATCTCCACGGTTTATGTGAAATCAAAAGAGAAAATCACGGATCCACCTAAGGTTTACCAAGACATCAATTATGTTGCCTATCAAACAAAATGAGATTTTAGCAACTACGTAAGGATCTTTGTAATGGTAGTTCTACCTTGTTGACTGGAGATCCCAAGATCTTGGTTTAAGAGGAAAACTAAGTTATAAAGATTCAAAAAAGCACTTGAGAAAATATTTTCTAGCTCATTCCTATGATAATTAAAGCACTTTCTACCTCAATGAAAATTGTTCAAATGCTGGAATTTTCTAAACACTTAAGAAACCCAGGAGTGGTTCAGGGCCAAAATGAACCAAGTTCTGAGAACCATGATCGATTCAGGAAAAACATCCTTGTGAGTATTATTATCTTGGTTTACACCAACGGCTAAATGGTTTCAAGACATCACGTTCACCAATTAGCCAAGTAAATCCGATAGTATTTCACTAAAAAAGGTTCAAGGTCGGAAGCTACCTTACCTGATGCAATGTTCTTCTGTTCTCTCTACAATGCATCATATTTCTGCATAGCATGAGCATATTCGAATTTTCATTCATGTGGGAGATTGTTGGAATTTGGTTTAGGGAATGAAATTAATTATGGAAAAGTGACTTTTGTGTCAATTTCGACCAAATTATGACTATAAATATACTGACTTGTTCTACTTATCGAATAGATCGTCGGGGTATATTTGTAATCTCAAAACCAATTACGAATGAATGAGAAATTGCGATCAAAAGTTGGATAGAAAATAGGAAATACAGGCTGGAAAAATGACTATTTCCATCGCTTGTCTATTGCTCGAACGACATGCAAGGGAGAAAAGATCTGATGAAAAGGTGTCACTATCGCTCGAGTGAGAGACCAGCAACAGGCTAGGGACAGCAAATACTACGACATTTGGCAAATGTTGCTGAGTTTGGAGCGCGGCATTTCATTTACAACCTTTCATCTTCTATATAAATGACCTTCTGGACATCTATTACGCATCCCATATCATTTGCGTTGAGCATAATATCAAAAACTCTTGCAAAATTTTCTCCAAAAGTCATTCTAAAATCGTTTCGTGTCGAGAGAAAAATTCGTTCTAAATTCGTTGTTGCTTGTGGTTTAAAGTGCTTTTATCACAAGTTGTATCTGTTGTATATTGGGAGGTAAGTGCCTAGTCCGTTAGCACCGTTGCGGGACAATATTTTCTTAAGGAGAAAGTATTTTCACTTGCCTCGGATTTCGTTTTCCCTTTCGTTTTCTTCTTATTATTTTCTTTCTTTAAAATTTAATTACGCTTCTACGAATTAAACTTGAAAATTTCCTCGTCTTAAACAACCATTTGCATATACTACTTACCACGTATACTACCACCCCGACATATCCTCGGCCCACTTCATATTTTTTATGACGAACTTCCGTCTTCTTGTTCTAATACCATTCATAAAATCAGTAGTCTTTGAATTCCCCAATTCATAGGCCAACGATAAGCTTTTATTATATAGGTTATGGAAAGTACTACTTAATGACAATATTGACAATCAAATAAATGGGTCAATGAATTTGTACTCTTAATTTAAATTGGTTTACTGTGAGGCAATGATTTTTTGCCTCCTAAATATATCCTTTTTATAAATAATATTAATGATACAATTATATTTCAATAATTTCTTTTGACATCTGCTCGTGCCTTTGCAAATGGAAGAATTAATATTTTCAAAAGAAAATCTATGTAAATTACGGCTCTAGTTAATATGTATTAAAATTAAGATTTTAATTTAAATAAAAATCAATAAATAATTTTACTTATATATTTTATGGTACCTGTAACTTTTTAATCACACGTTTCATCAAATTTTATAAAAATCTATTAAAATTTAATTTTAATCTCCACCAAATAGGCTAAGCAGATGAACTGAGGGTATTATTGGCAAAAAGGAAAAATAAATATGAGGACAAAATGGGAAACTAAATGTTTGTCACTTATTCAGACTTTATGTATATTGTAGATGGATGTAAATAATGAGTTCTACATTCTCTAATAGGCGATTATTATACTTAGTTTTGTTGAATCGAGCAATTACGCTTTAGCCCCGATTTGCCAAAAATTAGAATTCAGATTTTAATGTAAATCAAAATCAACATCTAATTTTAACATACATTTTATGGGATCTATAATTTTTCAACTACACATTTCATCAGCTTTGGTCAAAATTTACTAAAAATTTGATTTTATTATCCAACAAATAGTGACTTATTTTTATTTCAAAGAGGAATTAAGTTCGTCAAATTTTGTTCATTGAACAAATAAAAATTGGTGATGTAACAGTCAATAAATATTGGTTGTCATTTGTTTTGGTTGAAGTTACACTTGTTCCATAAGAATCACATGTGATGGTCGCCATTTGTTGACCGTTGTGGCTATTAGTGAATTTGGATAGTGTTATCTTAGTTAAAATTAAATTAAATTAATGTATAGTTAACGGATTGAAATTAAATGAAAGTGTAGTTATGAAGTTAAACAAATTTAAGTATAAACAACACTAGAGTAAAAGTATAATCATCCTAGGTGAAATTTACTTATCTCTAATGCAAGCATCAACATTTGAAGCCCAATAATTGTTTTCATTGTCGGTTTATTTTCGGACTCATGCTCCCAACTATTTTTGTCGTAATTTTATTCTTAATTATTTAATAAAATGGCACATCTTATTTCTAATGATGATTACATGCTAATATTGTTGTGGTAGCGTGCTTAGAAATAAGGAACCAATATTTTGTTGTCGTATTTTATCTTTTTATTTTTTACTTATTTTATAACATGATGGGTAAAAAGGTCTTTTTATGTCCTCATAACAAATATTTTTGAACGGAAACTACTATTGGTGATAAGATATACTAATTTATAGAAGAATGTCAAGTATAAGAATTAAAAAGAAAAATATTAGGGGATAAAAGTGTAAGTAACTTAGAAAAGATTGAAAACTTGAATTAAAATATAGTTAACAAAAAGTGTGGTGTGATATAATTAGGGAGCCACTATGTACATCCACCAATTGTTACATATCTATCACACTCTATATCTATCCTGCTAAAATTTAAAGATTTTAAGAAAAAATATTATTTTCCTCCAAATAATTTTGGCTTTAGCATCAGTGAATCAACACTGGCCGGAGCACATAATGATGATCTTCTAATAAATGATTTGTGTGGAGAGATACTAGAAAAATATAAACATTTTGGGAATTTTGGACTGTTTGATTGAAGAGAGGGAAATAGAAATGGCTGCCAACCTTTGACATTCGCTTACATATGAAATCTTTATTTGCACATAATTTGCATTTTCACTATTAAGAAAAAATGAAAGCAGTTACGATTTGCCATTTATTAACCATCACCATAAGCATTACAAAAATGGCACAACCATAGCAGCAGTATTCTTGTTTCATGAAAAGTTCTACAATAGCAACAGTATTCCTGTTGTCCTCTCTCGCCGCTTGTGCTTGCGGCTGCGGTGGCGGTGATTGTGGTGGAGGTGTCGGTGTCGGTTGTCGTGGTAGTGTTTGCAGCAACATCATGCTTGGATGAATGTCCTCATCATAGTTAGAAATTGCTGAGCAAACTGTGGGCCAATGCCACTAAGTTGGGATTGTTCACCATTGTTGTTTGCTCTCCTACCTTGAGGTGCCACAGTCGTAATAAACAATATTGCAATAAGTAAAAATTAAATGAGGAAAATTTTGCATATTTAATTTATAGAATCTTGATGATATCATAAAAGTTTGGAGGGCATTCCCTCTGTCCGAGCAAAGAGGGAAAATCTACTAGATAAAATGATCGCAAGGTATAACAAGCATCCAAGCAAACATAGAAAATTATATAGTAAGATAAGAATTTAAACTTAAAACTATAATTTAGTAGTTTCTCCCAGTGCTCTCATCCCTATTCGGTTCTGGGTCCACTGAAGGGTCTTCTTCCTTGTTTGGGTTTCCTGGCACATAGTCTATTATGTTACCCTCATTATCCACCTCCGGTGTTTGCTCATGATCGCTCCCATCAGGCAAATACAAGGCTGCATTGATGGTGATCTGGTTCGTACACCTCAGGTATTTCAATGAGTCAATAGTCCTTGCTGTTAACCCCCCCACCTCTCTCTAAGGCTGCTGATAAGGTGTTCGGCAGATATCTACCGGTCATACATTAAATCAAGTTGTTCAGCAAATTCTCTCCAATATCTGATAAGGGTTCTAAGGAGGGGTAAAATGCCTCATCAATGTTAAACTTGCGTCCATTCAATCTAGCCCCTCTATAAATGGATTCAATAGTATCCAAATGTTCCATGACAATAAAGCTTGGTTTCTTTGTATAAAACCTAAAGAGGTGCAAGAACGTTGATCGACTTTATTTCCTAATCATCTCTCTCTTCTTTTCTGGATTGCCCTTTAGCCATCTACGAAGGGTATAAAATGTTTAATTAGTATATCTATTCATACTTGGGATTTCAGAAGGATGGAACTTGTAAGCCTCTCAATTTAAAAGTTTCCTACAATTGAAATTTTCTTGAAATGGGAGTTTCCGAAAACGGAAAATATCCAAAACTGTATTTATTCTTTTTTTAAATAGAGATTTTTTAAAATAGAAATTTCTTGAAATATATTATTTTTTATAATAAAAAAATAGAAATAGAAGTTTCGTATGATAGGAGTTCTTAAAATAAAAGTTTCTAAAGTTGAATATTCTTAGAAGTTTCTGAAAATAAAGTTTAGAAATCATATTAAATTTGAAGTGAGATTGTAATATTGTTTTCGTTTTATTGACATGAGTAACGCTCGACTGAGTGGCTCTCAAAAGATGAGGAGGTCATAAGTGGACCACTTAAGTTCCAAGTTCTCCTTAGACGGTTTAAGTCATTTTAACAAAGTCGAAAGGAATACACTAGCGAAGAAAACTCAAATAATAAGTAGGGATATGTAGTATTTAGAGGTATAATTATAATTTTTATTTTTATTTTTATTTATATTTAGGCTGTTATTTGATCGAAAAATTTTCTAAGGTCGACTATTCTCGTATGTTGATATCTTCCCCCAACTTATTCAATAGTCTAAAGTCAAATAATATTGTAATTTATCATTTTCATACTAGAATTTAATTTTTTCGAAGTTTGAACTTTCGTAAATCTACACTTTCAAAATTAGGAAGTTTCCATAATTAGGTACATGTAAAGAGAAAATTATATGTAAGCACATTTTCATAATTAAACAAAATTCTAATTCGTAAACATAGTGAACATGGTTAAATGTATGATAACATGAAGTTGAAGATAGAAAACGTGGTTGAGAAAGGGAGAGTTAGTGATGAATACATTTCTGATGAAAAGCAATGCCAAGTTTTGAGTCAATATTGGACAAAAGATTTCACTCGATAAAATCATCCCAGTGTCATTCCGGTTTGTCATTGCGATCATAAATGGTGCACTATACTAATATTACAATTAAATTTTTTCGTTAAAATATAAATATATTAGAAAGTAGATTTTTTTAATAAATTAATGCCAATTATAATCTATAATTTTTATATATTAATATTACTATAGTTTAAAATGCTTTAAACAAGTTTTATTAGGCACCAATAAAGATAAGGATAAAAGGGGTTGTTGACCTCAAAAAATGCTGTCAATAGTGGCCGGGTCCACTCGTGCATATGCAAACTAGATCCGACACGTAAAGGTAGATCAATGATCAAGATCACTCCAAGATTGGACGTGAGAGAAGCTCAACGACACGAGACATTTCCATTCGGGTTCCGCCGAGATGTCCAGTACACTATTGTGTAATAATAATCAATTGTGAAGAACTAGATTTGAAGTTGTTATAAACCAGTGAGAAAATAAAATAGATTGCTTCAAGTCCTCAATTGTTACATGGTGGGGGTATTTATAGTGTTACAAATGGAATGGTGACCCTTGGATCAAATTACATGTGGCCTCATCTTCTTGGCCAAAACATCAAGTCCTAGCCATCAAGTTGACTTTCCTAACTTTTTAAAGCATTTAATGTTCTTACATTGTTCACATCAATCATTCGAAAAAGATTTTCATCATGAGTTCAATCTTTGCACGTGGACTGTCACTAGTTGATGAGCCTCAGAATTACATGGGCCTCGTTCTTGACCTAGGAGGGCACCTCGGAGTTACAATGGGCCTCTTTCTTCATAGAGGAAGGTTCTGCGGTTTGGTCCCATAGCTTAGTTAAGAAGGCCACGTGGCAGTACCTAGTAACAAGTCATAACATAGCGATGGCAGCTCAACTAGGCGTTGACCTCACCACTATCATAGACGAGGTGGTATGAGGATGGAAATTCAACTCGCCGAGGAAATGTCCACCATGGCTGCCAACATGAGGAGTATTACCCACCAAAACATAGCGATGCAGGAGCTATTGAGGCAAATGCAAGGTCAAGGAGGGCATCCGTCTCTCCCTTTGCACCCCCAACAATAGTACCAGCAAGGGGATGAGGTACAAAGTCAGAGAGTACATCCTCCTAGGCACACCAGAGAAAACAACCCCCTCGAAAGGGAAGTGAAAATTGACATCTCCTCCGATTATGCATCTGGTCGACCCACCGAGGCCCCTTTTAATATGGAGGACAACTTCCCCCAAGAATATAAACCCGAGACTAGGCCTTAGAGGTCTATCAGTGTATTCGACCGAACCAGCCCCGCGAATTCTGGGCTCAGGCGTCAACAACATGAAATTCCGGTACCCAGGAATAGGCCTCGGTCCCCACCTCCTGATACATGGAAATCGGAGGAAAGGCAAAAATATGCCCCCCGTGTTGCCTCATCCAGAGATAGGTGTCAAATGAGGGATGGAGGGGCTGAGAACTAAGAAGATCCCTCCACCCCACCACCCAGGTATGAAGTAGACGAGAATTATGATTCAGATGGACCCCAACGATCTTGTGATCTGGATGATGATGATGATACGAACTTACCTTTCTCGCGGCAATTAAGGAATGCATAGGTACCAAACTACTATGTGATGCCCAAATTACTGAAGTATGATGGAAGAGGCGACCCAACCAAATATTTGAACAGCTACAAGACACAGATGAGCTTGAGAGGGGCCACCCCACTTTAAAATGCAGGGCCTTCCACTTAACTCTTTGTGGAGCGACTTAAACTTAGTATAGTAAGCTACTACCCGGTAGCATCAGGAGCTGGCCGGAGTTCAAAAACACATTCTTGAAAAGATTCGCAATAAGCAAGGTAGGAGAAACCCCTATTCAGCACCTGCAGGACATGAGGCAACAACCTGAAGAATCCCTGAAAAGCTTCTTGTCTCATTTTACCGACGAGATGACATTGTGTTCAAGTTACTGATAGTGAGGCCCTTTTCGCACTATGAGGAGGCCTCAACATGAGCACACTATTTTGGAGAGATGTTCAGAACCATGACCCAACAACTTATGATGCATTGCTAGAAATGATGAGGCGGGAAATTATCAACGAAGAATTGATCAATCACAGGACTAGGGCAAGTAGAGGTCTCCAACCTCAGCAAAGGCAGTGGGGGAGAGGACCCACCTCTCACCTGATGGATTACAAATGGAACCAGAATAGCAATGAGGCTACCCCCAACTCAGGGCAAGCCCTTGCCATGGCTACTTTAAATGTAGTGCTCGCGTTGGCTTACGAAAATGTCTCACTAGAGACCAACATCCAAAGAACTGAATCAATACAACAGGCCCCCAAAGGGGAGGAGGCCAAAGGCGAGGTGCAGGACCTAAGGATAGGCTAAACCCACTCGAATACTACACGTATCATCATTCCTACAGCCATGATACGACAAATTGCTGAGACATTGCCCACCATCCCAGGGAGGCAAGCCCTCGAAACGATCGACGAAACGATTCACGACAGAGAAATTGGCCCTCACCTAGGTGTGACCAGCCGCCTAGGCCTAATGAGGCCACCCCCGGTCTCCGAGATGTTTCTCCACGACGATGGAGGGAATATGAAGAGAAAAGGTTAAGGGACGAACAACGAAGAGACCGTCAAACCTGAGTAGATAACACCCCCATACACGAGATTGATACGATCTTTGAAGGCCCTTACGTTGGTGGAGAAACAAGAAACTCCCAAAGGAATTATGCTAGAGAGGCAAAAGGCCCCCCATTGACCGGTTATATACTAAACAGCAACTATCGAAGGAGTCAGGTACCTCCCATTGTGTTTACCCAAGAAGATGCAGAGGAAGTTCACTTTCCTTATTGTGATGCCCTTGTGGTAAGGGTTGTGGTGGCTCGAAACGGGTTAAAATGGATGCTAGTGGATAACGGCAGTTCCGTCAACATAATATTTTAGGCTGCGTTTGACAATATGATTTTGAATCATGAGTTAACCCTTATCTCTACCCCCATGTATGGCTTCACTAGAGATAGCATAACCCTGAGATGTAAAATTATACTCGCGGTAGAGATGGGGGGACCACTCCAATCGGCCTTGAACTTCATGGAGTTTCTAATAGTTGATAGTAGGTTAGCTTACCATGGAACATTAGGAAGGCTTGCATTGAAAGACCTAGGAGCCATCACTTCCATCCACCACCCGTGCATGAAATTTCCTACAGATTATGGAGTGGAAATGGTAAAGGGTGACCAAAGAGAAGCTCGAGAATGCTACTTAAACTCCGTCAGGAAAGCCAAACCTAGGGGCATTAACATGATAACTAGCCATGTCGACATGGATGTTCCCAAGAAGAGGCCTACATTTGATGAGATTGACCCTCGCATTATCGAAATCGAGTCCCAAATAGCCCCAATGGAGAAGCTGGAATGCTTTCCGGTAGAGACCACACCAGGCTCTTCCAGGTGAGCAGGGGCATGGCCCCAGAATTTAAGGAAAAACTCAAGAAATTTTTGTGTGGGAATCAGAATATCTTTGCTTGGAGACATGAGGATATGGTAGGCATCGACCTCGGAGTCAGTTGCCACCACTTGAGAATTGATCCTAAGGTTGCTCCGCACAAACAAAAAAGAAGAGCTTTAGATCCAGAACGATATGAGGCATTGAAGGAAGAGATATAGAAGTTAATAAAGAATGGCTTTATCATGGAGGCCCTCTACCCGAAGTAGGTATCCAACTCGGTCTTAGTGAAGAAGCATAACGGAAAGTGGATGGTATACATCGACTTTTCTGACCTTAACAAGGCATGTCCTAAGGAAAGCTTTCCACACAATGATAGATCAACTGGTAGACTCCACCACTGGACACGAGTCCCTGAGCTTCATGGATGCCTACTCAGGCTACAACCAAATTCTCATGTATCCAGGTGATGAGGAGCACACCTACAAGATGATGCCCTTCGGGTTAAAAAATGTCAGAGCCACTTACCAAAAACTTGTGAATAAAATGTTTGTCGACTTACTCGGCAACACGATGGAGGTCTAAGTAGATGACATGCTTGTCAAAAGTTTAAAGGTTGGTGACCACATAACTTGCCTCAACGAAACCTGTGAAATCTTACGAAGGTACCGCATGAGGTTGAACCCCCTCAAGTGTGTGTTTAGGGTCGTATCAGGCAAGTTCTGGGGTACATGGTCAACCAAAGAGGCATAGAGGCAAATTTCGTGAAAATACAAGCACTGATTGAGATGAGATCCCCTCAGAAGCCGAAAGAAGTGCAAAGCCTAACCAGTCGGGTGACTACTTTGAGTCACTTTATCTCGAAGGCTATCGACAAATGCCTCCCCTTCTTCAAGATTTTGAAAAAAAGAAATAAATTCCAATGGACAGAGGAGTGTGAAGAGGCCTTTCAGGGGCTGAAAAAGCACCTAGGGTAGGGCCCCCTCCTTTCGAAGCCCAAGCTGGGAGAAGCTCTACAACTTTACTTAGCCGTCTCCGATGAGGCCATAAGTGCAGTACTCGTCAGGGAAGAGGGCTCAACCCAGCTACCGGTTTATTACATTAGCAAGTAGCTTCTAACGTCCGAAACTCGTTACCCAGATATGGAGAAGTTAACATTGGCTTTGATAACCGCGTCCCGTAAGTTGAGGCCCTATTTCCAATCCCAGACCATCCATGTGTTGACGAATTTTTTGCTCAGGCAAGTATTGCAAAAACCTGATGCCTCGGGGAGATTGTTGAAATGGGTTATGGAATTGAGCGAGTTTGAAATCCTCTTCTAGGAAATAAATGCCATTAAGAGCCAGGCCCTAGCGGGTTTCTTGGTAGAATTCGCCAACGTCCCTGAAGTGGACAAAACAATGGAGCCTGCCGAGTCCCCCACGTGGAATCTATTTGTGGATGGATCGGCCGAGGAAACAGGCTCAGGCGTAGGTGTGTTGCTAGTGAGCCTCGAAGGTCATAAGTTGAATTGCACCGTACGATTCGGATTTAAGGCAACCAACAATGTAACCGAGTACGAGGCAATCCTTGCCGGCCTGAGGCTAGCCAAAGAAATACAAATGAAAAGGTTACTCATCAACAACAAATCCCAACTCATTGTAGGACGGGTTAATGGGAACTTCGTAGCTAGGGATAAAGTCATGACCGCCTACCTCAACTTGGTAATGAGCCTGCTCCTTTCCTTTGAGAACTTTGAACTGGCTCAGATCCCACACATTGAAAATGTCCACGCCGATGCTTTGTCTAAGCTGGGTAGTAGCAAGGATTCTAAGTTGTTAATGGTGGTACCGATTGAGCACCTCTCGAGGCCATCTACCTCTACGAAAGAAGTGATGTAGATGGAAGGAACCCCAACTTAAATGCAACCCCTTATGGCTTATCTCAAAGATCAGATTTTTCTTGACACTAAAGAAAAGGCCTACAAGCTAAGGAGAAGGTCCGCACATTTTGTGCTAGTGGATGATTTTCTGTAAGCGTGGATTTTCTTCGTCCCTCCTTCGATGTATGGGAGGGGAGGAAGCCACCTACATACTCCAAGAGATCCACAAAGGTGTTTATGGTAATCACTTGGAAGTACTCGCTTTGGTAAGAAAAGACTGATTCATCGATACTATTGGCCCACCTTGAAAAATGATGCCATTCAATTTGCTCGAAAATACGATAGATGCCACTGCTTTTCCCATGTCTAAAGACAACTATTCCAGGAGTTGACTGTAGTGTCCTACCCTTGGCCCTTCAGCAAGTTGGGCGTTGACCTCAATGGCCCTTTATCCAAGGGCAGAGAAAGTGCTAGTTTCGCCATTGTTGCAATTGATTACTTCACAAAGTGGGTAGAAGCTGAACTTTTGGCAAATATTACGGAGGCTAACACCTCCAAGTTTCTGTGGAAAAACATCATATACCGATTTGGGATTCCACACTCAATTGTCTCAGATAATGGAAAGCAATTTGACAACAAAAAGGTAAGAGACCTCTGTGAAGAGCTGGGAACTAGGAAGCACTTTTCTACTCCTCATCACCCCAGGCTAATGGGTAAGTTGAGGCTGTGAATAAAACTATAAAGCTCACTTTGAAGAGGAAACTTAACACAGCCAAGGGAGCCTAGGTGGATGAGTTGCTACGGGTGCTGTGGGCAATCCGAACTACAAGTAGAACCCTAACTGGTGAGACTCTTTTCTCAATTACTTACGGTGCCGAGGCGATGAATCTGGTAGAGGTAGGATTACCTTCCCCTCCAAAGGCTACACTTCAGCGAGATATCAAATGACGAGCTTAGGGGTGTGACCTTGATTTTCTCGAACAAAAAAGGGGATAACTCCCAGTCAAGATTGGCAGCGTATCAAAGGAAGATGACCCTGTATTATAACACTAAAGTAAAGAAGAGGTCCTTCAGAATAAATGATTTGGTGCTTTGGAGAGTGTTTTTGTCTTCCAAAGGTCAGAGGTGAGAACCTTGGGGCCAAATTGGGAAAGACCATACTGCATCAAAGAGGAGATCCGACCTGGTACCTACTGGATCAAGGACGTGGATAGAAAGGTTCAACCTCTTCCATGGAATGTTGAGCATTTAAGAATGTATTATCAATTAATATAACCCGTACCTGGAAGCTTTTTCCCAGCCTTTGTAAATAAATAAAAGCTTTGTTTTGAGAAAGTTGTCGAGCGTGGCGCCTCGAAGAAGAGGATCGGATCCCAAAATTGACCATCTCGTTTGCACTCCGAAGCGTACATCACATGCTTCCCATGATAAAACTGAACGTCATGGGAGAGCCTCTACATAGATGAACTATCCGCCATCTGGAGAAGCGTTGGCGCTTCAGAGAAGAGGATCGAAACCCAAAAGGGACCACTTCATTTGCACTCCGAGGCGTACATCACATGCCTCCCATGATAAGGCTGAACGTCATGGGAGAAGCCTCTACATGAATGAACCATCCACCAGAGGCATTACAAAGAAGGTTTAAATACTAAGTTAGCCAAATATTTACATATTGATCTACCACTAAGCTGGCCCAGGAGGCAATACCTTAGTGGCAAGTGCTTCGATCGCCACTTGTTCAGAAGCCTCTTCAGGAGGGACTTTGTCTTCAACAGCTTCCTCAGTAGGGATAAGATGCACCTCTTCGATAAATTTAGCCCTAAGCTCAGAGTCGTTGAGATCTGGATAGAGCTCCTCAACCTTTCCCACCACTTCAGCAAAAGCGAACTTCCTCCAGTAGATGGTGAGCGCTGGTTCTCCTCAGTCAAGTGGAAGTTGGTAATGTAGTTCTTCTCCGCCACCTCACCAGCTTATTGAGCCTCAACGTTAGCCATTTTAGCCTCATCCACATAGTATTTAATTTGGCTCTCCATAAACTGCTTCGCATCCCTATACCTAGCAAGTTTAAGGTTAACCTTCTTGAATGCCTCGGCCGTTATTTTCTGATGGTTGTCTGAGGTCTCCACCTTCTTGGTCAGAGAGGCTACTTCACATTGAGTTTCGTAGACTTCTTTTTTTAGAGCCACTATTTTAGCTGAGGCAGAACTCAGCTTCGCCTCATCCTCAGCCTGTGGGCCCTCATTGACTCAGCCTCAGAATTTATTTTCTTTATTTTGGCCTCAGTGTCAGCAAGCTTGTCCACCGAGGCTTTATTCCTTCACTGAATGTCAGTTAAAACATCCTGACATTCGACGGTCACGCCGAAGGCCCTAACACTTTGGCTCACCAGGGTAGTAGTGAGGTACACTACATCACAGGTGGACACGTACATCTGCCACATCTCCGTCCATAAGTTATTAAAATTTTCAGTGGAACCCCTCACTTCTGGTGGCAGCATCTCAATCACAGCTATGATGATCTTGTCGTCCCTCCCAGCCAAGAATCTCCCAGATTTGTCTGGGGTCCTCTCCACTGGCCCCCTTTTTGTGGCCTTTGAGGCTGATGATTTCTCCTTCTCAGCCTCTTCATTGGCCCACCTTTTCCATCTTTACCTTCTTCATCACTAACTCCATTAGCTTGGGCGGTGGTGGAGCATCCTTGATGGGATGGGACACGATTACGTTGAACTTCACAGGAGCCCTACTGCTGTGAACTAGTTCCCTTTTCTTCTGGGGCTCATCTGCTTTCCATTTTCTCTTGTCAGTGACCCCATGGACCTTTTAGGAAACCTCATCCTCAGTACTTTTCTCAGCATGGGCCTTGCTGAGGCGTTCTAGTCTGCTCTTCACTTATTTCACATCGGAGGAGGAAGGCTTCAGAGCCTTTGCACCGGTAGGGATAGTAACCTTTAGAATGGTGGCCATATCACAACAAAAAGATTAGAGGCTAGCGAAAGTGAAAACGAATGTGAGTGAAAGAGCTTCATACCCTTGGGAGCCATCAATCCAAAGTCTAAAAAATATCTACTTCAGTCAATGAGATGGTCGAACCTCTTAAACTTTAGCGATCATTTGTAAATATCCTCAATCACCTCTTACTCTATCTCGTGGAGCTCAAAACGTGATCCGAAATCTGAAAATGAAACGAGAAAGGATTAGCACCATGAATTGGATGAACTTAAAGCTCTGTAGGGCGAGGCACTCACGTGCTTCGTAGTACTGGGTCAATACTGTGCAAGCTGGGATGGTATCCCCCTCCACCACTTGTCACATATCCCTCACCCAGAACCAAGACTCCTTCCAACTTTTGATGGATGAAGGATAGGGAGCATGAGCCCCCCATGGGGTGATGTAGTAATACCCCTTGGAATCATCTTTCCCAACCACCCGACACCTCCTTCCAGAGAAACTAGGCCCCAACTAATTGACTCTACCCATTTGGTAAAATTTGGGTAGGGGATAACATGAAGGTCCTTAGTACCGCCCTAAAGAAGGGGTGCATAGGCATACGCACTCCTACCTTGTGCAAGAATTAATTAATAGCCACGCACTCGAGCCTTGAAAAATACGAGCGTTCATGGGCCTCAGGTAGTAGCATTTCTGTATAATGAGGAATGTAATATTTTTGCCTAAGTTCGGCTAATTTCGCGGAGGTCGTGGATGAAGGAACCTTGGTAGCCTCCCAGCCCATCTCGTAATCTATGGGCTCCTCACTCATACTGTATTAGTCTCCCGACCTCCCAGACATAGACTCGTCCCCAAACCTAGCCACGATGACTATCCTAGACGCCTCGGAGGCCATAACAGTTGAAGAAAATGATGAACAATTATAGAAAGTTGATTAAAGATTATGAAATCCATTTCACAGAGAAATACCTAAAGAAGAAATGAGATCTACAAACTCGCTGGAGAACAAAAGAATGCTAAAAAACTTATGAAGGACGGAGAGCGAGAGAGAATTTGAAGAATTTTTTGTAAAGGTAAAAGTTTCAAAATGGCATTATTTTGGTTTTTATACAAGGAGAAATTGAATCTTAGCCATTGGGTTGAAGCCCCATTAATCTGAGGTGTCCAATCTTGTGATGAATCTGAATTGTAGAATTCAAACTGTTTATGCCACCAACGCTTCAGATTGCGTCGTGAGTATCACGCGATAATGTATGAACGCTTTCCACAAAATAACGCATGCTCATCATTGGCCATCTTACGCATTTAATGTACGGCCGTACGTGTATTGGAAATTGTGTTGCTATAGCTAC
Source organism: Fraxinus cuspidata (assembly GCA_903798385.1). Taxonomy (NCBI): domain Eukaryota; kingdom Viridiplantae; phylum Streptophyta; class Magnoliopsida; order Lamiales; family Oleaceae; genus Fraxinus; species Fraxinus cuspidata. The sequence goes on along the minus strand of CAIGRP010067729.1, from coordinate 4,993 downwards.
CTTGCCTATGCAAAGTCATCAAATTGTGTGCACTAATATCGAAGTCAATTAATATGAAATTCAGCTACTTATTGAGCCTCGGCAGTTTAGCGTTTCTCTATCTCAGCTTCAAAATAAATTCAACCATCTCCAAAGTAGATGAGCATCGACAGTTCATCATTTCTCTACCTCAGCTTCGAAATAAATTCGGCCATTCTCTGCCTCAGCTTTAAAATAAATTTAGCCATCTCCAAAGTAGATGAGCCTCGACAGTTCAGCATTTCTTAGCCTCAACTTCAAAATAAATTTAGCTACTCTCAAGTAATTCAGCCTTGATAGTTCAGCTATAGACTTGTCTCGGCATTAATTGCTTGCTTCTCTTTCAACACAACTTCAGCACCACAAATCCCTCCATTGCAAAGTAAGCTAGACTTAAATCAACTGTTGAATTCCACGCACAGTATAAATATTTGTGCCTGGACTTGGGAAATTTGTATGATGGACTACAAATTTTAACATCATCGCTGAAGTCCATGCATGACATAATATGGACTTGGGGGACAATTGCTATGACTTGTTACTATGTACTGCCACGTGACCATCTTAACTAAGCTGTGGGACCGAACTGTCGAACCTCCCTCTACGAAGAAATAGGCCCATTGTAACTCCTAGGCCAAGTAACTCCGAGGTGCCCTCCTAGGTTAATTCCGAGGCCCATGTAATTCCAAGTCTCCTCAGCTAGTGACGGCCCACGTGCAAAGATTGAACTCATAATGAAGATCTTTTTCGAATGATTGATGTGACCTTTGTAAAAGTGTATTTGTGTAAAAACATTAAATGCTTTGAAAAGTTATGAATGTCAACTTGATGGCTAGGACTTGATACTTTGGCCGAGAAGATGAGGCCACGTGTAATTTGATCAAATGATCCCCATTCCATTTGTAACACTATAAATACCCCCACCGTGACTTTAGATACTTGAAGCAATCTATTTTATTCTATAACTGGTTTATAACAACTTCAAATCTAGTTTTTTCACGATTGATTATTATTATTACACAATCATGTCCCGGACTTCTCGCTGAAACTCGAACGGATATATCTCGTATCGTTGAGTTTCTCCTACGTCCAATCTTGAAGTGATCTTAATCGTTGATCTACTTTTATGTGTAGCTTGCCTATGCACGAGTGGGCTCGACATCTGTTGACGGCATTGTTTTAGGTCAATAGGGGTTATTCAATACCAAATCTTGTATACGTCTCTAGAGAGAAAAGCAAGGCAGCCATGCATCATTTCAAGGCTAGCGCCCTCAATGCCTTGGTAAGTAATAGTGCTTTGTGCAAGATCAATTTCGGTATTGTAAGTAATAGCCTTTTGTGCAAGATCAATAACGGTATTGAAAGGAGTTGGACAATGTAACGAAGGGATTTGGACTTATTTTTCATTTTTAATATTGTCTAACAAACTGTTATGATAAAAGGATGTGGAAAATATATAATTCAAAAGGATCGATTCTGCAGTTTATGCTAACATTGGAAATTTTTCATTTTGCGAAGCTTCGTGTTTCATGCATTATGACCAATGCACCAATTGTCTTGACTCTAGATTGCTATATGTATTCCAATGACCCTTTGACGCCTTAAAGAGTTCTTTACTACATTTCGGATAAGTCAAATAGGGAAAATTTAGTGAAAATTAAAAACCCAACAATTTGAGCTTTTGAAGTTGTTAATTTTATTCACAAAAGGCCTTGGCAAAAATGAACCTTCTTAGGTAGACCTTGAAATCCTTAGTGGAAAAGTGGTTTCCAAGAGGTGGTATTTCTATAGAGTAGAAAAATAAAAATAACAGTTCATACCATCACAGATCTTTGATGCGCATTATTAGACTCACCAAATTTCCAATATCGAAGTGGGAATTTCCTCCAAAAATTGAAAAATCGGTGATGTAGCCTCTGTGACAAAGGGGACAAATACTTGAATGATTCAACAAATAATAGAAATGTTAATTAAATATGACTTAGAAATGAGTAATGTTCCCATGAAGTAACTTGTTATTTGAAGCATTAATTTCTTATAATTTTGTTGCCTGAAATAAAATACTAACGCATCAAATAACAAGCTCCCATATAAAGATGGTTACTACAATCATTGATTATTAATAGTGTTACTCTTTAGAAAGTCTAAACACTTTGCATCATTCTTATATTGATCATGTTCATGAACTCAACAAATGTCGTAATTGGTTATAGAATCTCAAACTGAACACAAAAAAAAAAATCATACAAGATTGTAGTCAAGAGATATTACTACAACGGATATTTACCCGGAGGGAGCCTCTTCGGGATGTGTTGTCCCGTAAGAATATGATGGTGATCGAACATTTGAAATATGCTTATCATGCATTCTATTTGCTTATATTATTAATTAATTTTATATATGTCTAACTATCTATTTAATAAATTTATATAAAATCAAAAATATAATGCAGCCCTTGTTTGGTGGGGTTGGAATCAATGTTTTAATATAAGTCAAAGTTAACGATTAATTCCAATCATATATTTTATGGAACTTGTAACTTTTCAACTATAAATTTCATCAACTTTTCATCGAAATCTGCTAAAAATCTAATTTAATCCTCATTAAAGAAGAACATAATTTTCTTTTCAAAAGTGAATATATTACATAACAATGGTGAACGTAAATAACGACTCCTTATAATTGTCTCCTCCTAATATTGAATGGATTAGCACCGTTCCATTAGACATGTCGCGAGATGTGGAATCTGCTTTTCACTTATAATTGTCAATAACATATTATATTTCGAAAAAAGAAAATGTGCGGACACATATTTGATGTGACGTATATTCTTAAAAAAATTATAGCAATGGACGCATATTTGATGAGAAGAAATACTTTTATTTAGTTTTAATTAATATCAAGACAACCAATGGATACATTGGATAACATGACTTGATGTTGTGCTCTAATGAGCAAAGACATCTGGAAACTCAGTTTCGACTGATATGGGGATTCTTACTGAGTGCATTCCATCCACCCAAGTCAAGCTTCCAAAGTAATATTCAGTGGCAATCTTATGAGATGTAGAAATTGTCACAATATACGTCATTGTTCTCAGCTTAGGATTGAAAAGCAGATACTTTGGTTTTACATCCACAACAATACCTCGAGGAGGATCAATAATTACTTGGTATTTGGAGTTGGGATTTCCCACATTTGTAACTGTTCTTTTCAGAGTGACTGAACCTTTGAGGTTTGGAATTGTGATGGAAGGAAGGTTTATGTCAAGAATAGAATGACTGGCAGAGCCACCTCGACACGGTGAGCTTTTGCCTGCAAGATGTTTGATGGAAGTCTCATTATAACCCATGGCGCAGAGATAGTTTATATAATCTTGAGTTCCCAAGTCATATACAAGTCCAGGATTTCTTGCTTCATTTGGGTTAGTAACTCCACCTCCATAATCAAAAGGATCAGCAATTTTTGTTATATCTCCCCTAGCAAAAATTGGCTCTCCAGAATAGGGGTCCGTTGTCCATGCTGCACATGTACGTTTATGATTAAAGATTTGAGCGAGCAAATTGTATATGTTTCCGACAACTGGTTAGAGAAAAAGGTTACACGGAAACAGTGGTTATAATTGTCTGTTAAACAACCTGTTGTGATGAGTGCCGACTTAATGGCACCCGGAGACCAATTGGGATGCATAGACTTAAGCAAAGCAGCAATTCCTGCCACATGAGGTGTTGCCATGGACGTTCCACTTTCAAAGGCATATCCCCTTAGGTTGTCCTCGGAGGGTACATATGCTGCTAATATATCAACTCCTGGGGCTGCTATGTCAGGCTATATCATGAATGCATGAGTTGAATAACATGCTCTAATTGGTACTGAATCAAACCAATATATATGTAATCCAGAGAGTGTTGAAATTTTTTGATACCTTTAGTACTGCTGGGGCAAGAGAATTAGGACCACGAGATGAGAAAGATGCCACATAGGTTGAGGCATATTTACCGGTGTAAGTTTTGGTCGGTTTCAAACGCACCTTAGGGTTACTGTACCATTGTTAACAAGCATTTTGCTTGCAAGAATGCCCTGAAAAATTAAAGTAGAAAATGATGATATACCTCGTGGAGCGAATGTAATTCAGTATCTGAGTTCCGGTTTCAAATGTCACTTGAATGCATGGAGTGGTATCATAATATGAAGACAAGGCTTTGAAGTTATGTTTGGCCGCAATAAGCCCCAAGCCACCTGCCTTGAGGACATTGGCCTGAGCTTCCTTTATGCCTCCCTCATCTGCTTCTAAAGTGAAGCAGAGTACCACCTTTCCAGCTACCCAAGTATCATTCGAAGTTATATCTTCGCAATATCTACAAAGTCATGACAGGTCAACTTCTCTCCCAAGAACTTCAAAAGAAATAGAAAATGAACACCTTAAAATTTAATGTGTTTTTGAGTTTCAATTGCAAATAGAGGTTTAGGCTCAACTAATCCAAGATGTATACCGGTGGCCTTCTAGCTCGTTTCTATCTTTGTAAAACAGTTCAACAAAGCCAGTGTCCTTTCCTACGTACATTGATTGACCCTACAGATCATAAAAACGAATCAGTAGGTGAAAATGCAAGAAATCCGTTGAAAATTCATTTTTTTCTGCATTTTCAGAGAGCACAGAAAATTTACCGTGAACTTTTGACTGTTTCCTAGCAAGATGGTTGTGGGAAATGATCTATCCATAGTACTAGCTGCTACAGAAATGACCCAAGGTGCCACATCCTCCACTGTTCCAGCAGTCGGCCCTGAATTTCCCCCTGAACAAACTGTTATTATCCCACTGGCAACAGCGTGGAATGAGCCATAGTAAATCACATCACGCTTGTCAACTTCTGGGTACAGAGGCAAATCTAAACCCAATGATATCGATAATACATTCACACCATCATGAATTGCTCCGTCAAAGGCTTTTAGAATGTCAGCAGATGAGACTGCC
>CAIGRP010067718.1:0-15676 GCA_903798385.1 Fraxinus cuspidata | reverse complement strand
ATTGCAGACATCTCCGTGACTTTCAAACTGAAGAAAATTTTTGATTCGGAAGTCAGAAAACAAATGTGAATTTCTGATTTTTTTTTATCTAATATATATTTTTTGAGTAAGATTTGAAATTTGCAAAATGCTAAAGGATGTTTGATATTTTTGTTTAATTAAAAAGCATATTAACAATTCACATTTTCAAGGACGAAGAAAGAAAGAAAACATTATGTGTCTCGGTGACCTCCGTGAGCGTCACGGAGACGGGGTTCCCGTAAAAGCACGGAGACAGTAAGAAGGAAAAAAATAAAAAATGTATGTGGTAACTATAGTTTTAGTTGAAAAAAATGTAATTGGTAGCATTGTATATAAAAAAAAATAAAAAAAATCATTCGTGCGCACGCGGAGGGCACGGAGACACGGGTATCTCCGTGCGCGTCATGGAGACACGGTGTCTCCGTGAAATCACGGGTTCACAGAGACACCGCCGTGTCTCCATAATTTCACGGAGACACCGTCGTGTCTCCGTGCGCACACGAAACTTTTTTTTTTTTGTTTTTTTGTTTTTACAATAAGAATAACATTTGTAATAAAATTTCAACTGACATTTTAACATTTTGAGATATATATTATATATTCTATTCATTTCAGTGCGCACACAAATTTTTATTTATTTATTTATTTTTATTATGATTATTTACGAAAATATCTACAAGGTTTCACATCAGGCTAACAATATCTTCAAAATACTACAACACGTACAATGTACGGACAAAAAACTAGCATTAATATAAGATTTTAGAATGGGGGCAAAAATTGTAGTGACGGAAGCTGTATCTTTGTAGAGTGAATATGACATTTTACTACTTCAGACGCTTGATGTTCGGAGGGTTGGGACAGTGGGCAATGATGTGTTGAGGCACAACAATTGATTGGATATCTAGAGGAAAGTATCGTTTCAATACGAGTCGTGAGAACTATATCAAACGGTTAGTGAGACTGAAACTATGAAACTCAGCTATGAGGGCTAAGGATGAGATAATAGGGCCAGGAACGATGATTTGTGATCATTTTGACAGAGTGATGACGGTAAATGCAATTATCTGGATTTTGCTAATCACATTAATTCAATCTGAGATGTTTAATATTTATCTTCCTTATTTGTAATATTTTAATTTTCTTTGATATTGTAGCTCTTTTTCAAGAAATAGGCTTTGACACTTGTTATTTTATTCCTCGTTCGAGAAATACATTAGATTTGAAGCATTTTTAAATTTTTTTTTTTTGCTAACTTTTCGCAGTGAGAGTAGAAATAAAGAGATTTAACTAATATTCATCAATGAAAAAGGGAAACTACTTTACATTAAGGTCATGATTGTCAAATTGATAATAAAGTGTTCATAATTGTTAAGACTAGTCCAACTATTACAACTTGGAACTATTCATAAATTATTTTATTAAGCCTTAATCAATTGACACCAATTATTGGTTGTCAAGTTGCACTACATACATTTTTGGTAGTTCGATTGAGACATAAATGAGTACATGTACGACATGTTCTTTGCCCGACATGCCCGAGAAAACTTGTAAATAAGCATGGCTAATTAGCCGTTCAGGCTACTTCTCCTTTTTCCATTTTCATTTTTATCTATTTATGAATTACAAAAATGAAGATCCTAATTATAGGTTCTAAATAATTATAAAATGAAAGATTATATGCTAATTATAAAATTAACTATTTGTTAAATAAACTTAAATAATTAGAAAAAATCAAAATGTCATAAATATTCTAACATTTCCTTATCTACGATGGTTTACATTGCCAAAATCTATTTAACCCCTATTTAGTTCCCATTTTTTATATTTATTTTTTCTCATACTCATTTTCAATCATACATTTCATAAAATTCACAACTTTTATCAATTTTTTAACCGAAACTTTTATTGAAATCTACTAAAAAATCATTTTTTTAGTTAAACGATATAATTTACAAATTTTGTACTATCTGAACTGAAGATGTGTATGTACCAGTAGAATTTCAAGGCCCATTAACACTATGAGCCCATTAATCACTTCTTCAAGCCCAAACCTCCTATAAGCCCCATTAATCTTCAAGTGACAAAAACATGGAACTAATATTGAGCCCATGACACTAAAAAATGCTCCAACTAGGCCCATTAGAAGCCCAATAAAGGGAAAAGTCAATGCTGCAATTACACTGCTGGTCAACAATGTTTCACTACATTAGACTGAAGGATCTTTTATTGCAATAGGACTTGCATTGATTTTCAATTGCATTTGCAATTGGCATTAGCATCGATGCATATTTGGCCATACGATTCTCCATGGCAGTGTATATGGCCACTTTTGAGCTAATCTTTTCAATTTGGAGGTTTAGTGTTATTTGTGGTTGTACTTTCTGAGCCGAACATAAAATACCCTAAAATATCCATTATCACATAAGTAATTGTGTAGAAGAGAGAGCACATGACGAGAACCTACAAAATCAAACAAATTTTTTTTACTTTTTTTTTCCTAACATTGTTACTCATACTAATCAGGATTTGATCAGAGTTTGAAAGTGTCTTACCATGGTCTATTGCCTTTGATTTCTCATAGAAGTAGGGGAGGAAAAATCCGACCGAATGGAACCGATCGGTTCAGGTCCTTTTTTGTGATTTTTTTAGGTGGGTTCTGTTTGTGGATAAGCTAAGCAGATCAGGTGATGGGTTAACCCATCAAACCCGATATAACCCACCCAACCCGACCCGCAAAGTTAAAAATAATAATAATTCAATTAAAACTCAAATTTATACGAGGCAACTCAGAGGTCAGCAATCCTCATTTCTCTCTTGATCTCTCTATCTAGACCTCAAATCGCCGCCACCATCAATCTTCCTTTTAACTTGCCAATGCCGATCGTCGGTATTACATGGTAAGTCACCACTAAATCGTCCTTCAAAACTATTGCATGTGGTAAAAGTGTATTTTCTATTTTCTTTACCAAGTCTCTAATCACCAATCAAGAAAGAAGAGACTTTCGAGTTTCTAGACCTCATATCTGTTGTGTGTTGAGGTCGTTCCCACCATACCCAAAACTAGCAATGCTAGGCTTATTTTTTACTTTGGTCTTCATTGGAAGATAAAATCATTTCTTTGCAGATTCAAGCATTTCGTTGTCTAAAGTGATTTTTCTTGATAATAGAGGACTTGTATGCTTTTCCAGCAATATTTGCCTTCATTTTATTTTTTTACGAAATTATCTTTTTTAATTCTGAAATTGAAATTGACGAAGTCCATCAATGAAGGCATAAAAAGCACAAAAGCATCAGGAGCCATTCCAATTGTTTCCTTCTCTTCCTTCTTCTTTTTATTTATTATTATTATTTTTTTTTCTCTGTTTGTTTATTAGTTTTAATTTGGTTATTTTGATTTTATTTCTATGTATTTTGTTGTCAACTTAATCAAAAAAAAAAAAATTGTAGGATTAGAATCAATGAATTCAAATTTGAATGAAGATGATCAATGGCACAAGAATTAACGAGTTTCAAGTTATATTTATAATCAATTTTCAGAAAAATCGGTCAAAAAAAAAAAAGTTGAAAAAAGGTCAATCTGAACCTTTAGATCTTACTAATGCTAAAATCTCCTGAGAAATGGGTTCCCATAGTTCAAGTGTGATCCGATGATTGGCTGACTCAAATTATAGGTTCTGCAGATATTAAATCATTAGTTTCTCAATTGAATTTTATCCATGCATGTAGCAAAGCCTTCTATTTCAGGTTTGGTGGCTAGTTTTAGTGCAGTTTTTCTTCACAGTTTTTGGCCAATCAAGTCTCCAACAAGTATACATTTGTACAGTTTAATTATTTGATTTTAATATTTTTTTTCCTTCACTCAAGGTATCTTATTTTAAATTAAATTTAGCTCTTCTTCTTCCGCAGCCTCCAACAATTTTTGCCAACAAATTTTTGCTTCTGCCAACAGTTTTCCACCCCCAACATTTTAATAAAATATGTAATCGTTTTTTGGATAATTCTTTTGATGAATATTTGGTGGATTGTACAATTTTAATTTTCAAGTTTATTGACATTAGATGACTATATTAATATTGTTTTAGATCCAAAAGTTAAATAATTTTAATCTTTTTATGACAAGTATTCCTGAACCGACCAACCCAACCCAACAAATCGACAATGTTGGATTGGGACAAAAACCAATCCAATCCATACCCACCGCTGCATAGAAGCATATAATATAGGGAAAATCGGATTAGCACAATAACAAGTCATACAAGCTAAAAGCCTTAGGGATCCAACTCAAGTTCAAAAGCATTTGCTTTTGGTCGAACTCGGTGTTGTCACTTGTGCCAACCCAATAAACTGATCCAATTATAATAAAAGAAGCCAAAACTCCAGTAGCAAATACATTTGAAAGAGTGGTGGTCATGTTATTTATCCAAATAGTTGGCATTATAATGACACTAACAAGCATAACAAAACTTTGTATTCCGCCAATTATTATGCCACGGAAATTTATTTCAGCATCGGGAAATTAATTGTGCAGATTATCTCAAGCCAAAATTGGAAACCCAGTGGCAACTGTATAAATATTGTTAATTATATGCCCTCCCTCTCTCTCTCTCTATTCACTTGAACTATTTAAACGACAGCGCAAATAAAGTTAAAAGGGGGGAGGGTGGGAGATAAGACCTGAGAAAGATTTAGTCCATTACAAGTATTCTTGAAAAAGGAGGTTTTGCCAGTGGACTAGTGACTAACATAGTTGAGTTCCTCAGCTTTCCCTAAATCGCCTAGCGTGTATCTTGATTTTTCATCGTACTTAACCAGGAAGGGTACGGAAACAGACAACCCATCTTCTGAATTGATACCCATTGGAAGGAGAGAGAGGTTGAATTTCTTTCTTCAAAAATGCAAACAACCTAGGTGTAAGAAGTGTTTTGTTTTTGTGCCAACTTCTATGGACTTTGGTCCCCTTTCATATTGTTATTTTAAAGATAGAAAAAAACATTCAAAGCCACTCAAACTTCAGATTAACGTCACGTTTGTTCTGTGTATAGGAAGAGACACCTGAGATTATTTGTTTGAAAAATTGTAATCATAGATTTATAAAATCATTAAGAGTGTTTTTGGACGTGAGGCTAAAAGTGAACTTTTAAGATCATTTAAAGCACATCGTATACGACTTGTATTAAAATGCACAAGATATTGTAAATCTAATCCAATAAAGAATTTGATATCACAATTGACTCCTCAAAATAGCTCTTCCTTTTAGATTAATAACATGGGAATCAAAAATTTTTATTAAGGACGTTTGGGATAAACTAAAGGATGATCAATGCACGTTGTTTTGTCTTCAGCTCAAAGCAAACCTCAATTTAAAATAAGAAATTATAGTATAATTTAAGACATCGATCTTATTCAACATCACTACATAAGTTAAGTGTGCATAAATACGCAGGTCCCAACCTCACTTACTTGCCTGGATGAGGTTTGACAGGACACGAGATCTATCCCGTCAGAAGGCAGCTAGATAGTTCAAAAAACCTTTTCAGAAACTACAAAACTTCCCGGGTTGATGGTAATGCTCTTGGTGCAATTATCAGTTTTGTATATTCCAACAAGCCGATCTGCCAACTCAAACATGTTGTTCCGAAGGCTGCATATTGCATAAAAAGAAGATAAATGTGTATGTTCTGTAGTGGTTCAAATAATAGAACATATAGCTCTTATTTGGTCCCCATTTCTTAAAAACTCATTTTTTTTCTCAAATTCATTTTCAACCACACATTTTATGGGACCAACCATTTTTATCAACTATTCAACCACGTATTTCATCAACTTTTATCGAAGTCTACTAAAAATTTATTTGTTATCAAAACCAAACAGGGGCATAGTTTCTCCAAGTCTACCTTATGATTATGAATTGTGCATCCTTTGTACGGTCTTTCACATAGTGTCCCACAATTGAAACATTCTTGAAATCTAGAAACCAAGGATGGAAATAGAACAGAAGATTAAGAACATAACAGTATAACATAATTGATCAAGTGCTAGACATGATTGTAAAGGTACCTAATGCAGCATCAATCTCGTCCATCACATAAAGTGGAGTAGGTTTATAGTGGTGCAGGGCAAAAACGAGAGCTAACGAGCTAAGAGTCTGAAATATCAGTACGAGACAGTTAAAACAAAAACTGAGTAGCGAACATGTCTACTGCAAGGTTTTCCAAGCAAGTGTAAAATACCTTTTCGCCACCGGATAAATTTGCAATGTTCTTCCAGCTCTTTTTGGGCGGCCGGACACTGAAGACAACACCTTCAGAAAAGGGATCTAAGGAGTCCACTAGCTCAAGTTCTGCATCACCTCCAAGGGTAATCATCTGTCGCAAAGCAACAAAATGGCCACAAAAGCATCAAATGTAGCCTTTGAGAATAAATTTAACACTAATACACATATATTATTGATGGCAAAAAATAAAGAAAAACAACTGAAAGTACGAAGCAGAAACAAAATAAATCAACTTTACAAGATTTGTATATGCATCAACTGTCTTAAGTTCGCATGATAAAAACTGGAATAGAACAGGATTCTTGACATTTAAATATTTTGTTGACTTAAATACAGCATTAACTGTTTCTCACATTATTCTCTTCTACCCACCCACAAAACTTTAGTTGCCTTAATATTTCGAGTACGTAAAAAATGGATTGCAACTGTCCAAGGAAAGATGACTTTCAGCTGGCACAAGAGTCAGGAAATTAGATGTACAGGTAAAGAAGGATTCAGAATTATTGAGTAAATATACCTGATACATTTCTTTTAATTTCAAAGATATAGTATTGAAACCGGCCATGAACTCGTCTAACCTGAAAATGTTAAAACAAAATGTTAGTATTGAGCAGGTATGTATTAAAACAATTACTACTGTATAGAAGATGAAAGATTTGCCTTCTCTTCCTCAATTCATCATGCTGCTTCTTTACTTCATCACGCTGTTGAGTGATTGAATTAAGATCTTCAACTCGTTCAGTGTACAAGTTTACTTTCTTTCGGTACCTAATAGAACTATTTGGGTTAGCACAGAGATATTCGTGGAAGAAATTTGCTACAATTTTATATCTTATTAAAAGACCAGCGTCAAGTGCATACTCTGAGATTGAGTCAAGATTTGGATTCATCTCTTTCAATTGAGCCTCAAGAAGTGCCACCATTTCAAGAGCCCTCTTAAGGTCATGAGTATCCTCAAGAGTTCCATCTGCCAGTGTTGCTTGCATCTTTTCTGGATCCACCAAATCTTTCTGAATCCTGTGCCAATAAAAACGGAAATTCAGAACTGGTGCATCCACGTATAGAAACTGAAAAGGTGAAAACACACATGGAAATAATGAAGGTTCTAAACACCCTCAATAATTGCAACACTGCTGTAAGGAGATAATGCTTACTGCTCTAGGTGCTTTGAGAGAGCAATTTGCAGTTCACCAATTTTTTTTTTATATCCTTTCCCCTTAATTTCTAACTCTTTAAAGGCCTTCTTCATATCCTGTAACTTGTAATCAGCATCCACCTGCACTAACAGTTACAACAGTTTATGAATAGATTGACTAGCAAAAAGGAAACAGTGAAAGCAGTCGGTGAACCAAACCTCAGAAGCCCGCAGCTCATCCACAATTTTCTTCAGTCTCTCGTAGTCAACTTTTGTTTTATCCAAAACATCTTTGTGTTGATCAATTAACTGCAATTACAAAAAGTACGCCATACAGAAACAACTCTTCTAACTATTTGATTTCATATGAAGCCAAACATAAATCCACACTGCACAAGCACATACGTCTACAAACTAACCTCCTGTGTTTTCTTATAGTTCTCCTGAACAGTAAAAGCCTTCTGTTCAACTTCTTTAAATGTGGAATGCATTCTCTCTTTTTCCTCCAAAAGTCTTTCTTTCTCCTTCTTTGACTCTTCAATACTCTTTGTCAATTTCTTTATCATTTTCTGGCCGGTTTCTATCTGAACTTTGCGACGGTTAATCTCAGTGCTGTTTTTATCAACATCCTGACAATAAAGCACCATGAATTGGCATAATTGTTCTTTCGAAATTTAAATGTTCATTTTAAGTATTTGCATACTCACGGATTGAATTTTATTAACCCTAGACTTCTGATTTTTCAGTCTTTCACCACCAGCATTCTCTATTTTGGTCTGAAGCCCGGAAGCCTGTAATACCAATGGCAAAAGCATACTAAACAATTCCTACCAGAAAAGTACTACAAGACAAATTTGAAACCTAAAAACCAAGTTAAAATTTGTTTGCAAGGAGATTAATTACTATGTATTAATTTAAAGATGGAAAAATTAAATCTCACAACCTTTTCCTTCAACTGTTTAGAACCTTGCATAAGCCTGTCTATTTCTTTCTCTTCAGCAGAAATGATATTTTCAAGTTCCTTTAGCCTATCAACCTCATCCTTCTTCGGCTTTGATGCTGCCTTGAAGGAATCTAATTGATTTATCAGATCGCTGAGTTGCGATCTTAGACTGTCGATCTGTGGAAAAATAGTGTATGATTAACCTGAGTGTACAATATAAATTATGAACAGTTGAAAAGCAATTATCTGAGACAACACTGACCTCCTTTTGGCTTTTTGCTAATTCCATTTCAAGGTGAGAGATTGCTCTTTCTGAGGCCTGGTAATGCTTCACTGCATCAGCAATTCTTTTTCGTATATTACTCAAGCTTTCAACAAAAGTAGAAAGCTCTTTTTCAGCATCTGCAACAGCTTCTCTGGAAACACTGGCAGCTCGAATAGATGTCCCCATCTTACCACCACGTGGTTTATTTCCGCCACCAGTCATAGTACCGGATTTTTCAAAAAGAGCACCATCGAGTGTCACAACACGCCAGAATTCCTTCTTTCCACCATAAGCAATACGAGTTGCCTGATATTGGAAAATGCATAACAGAAAACGTGATTAAGCCTCCGTTTGGCAAAATTTATAATTCATTTATAAATGGTCAAACTTCATTTTCAATCACACAATACAATCGACCCACAACTACTATCCACTTATCCACCACTTAATTCATCTTATGAATTAAGCCATTCTAAATTCTTCCCAAACGGAGGCTAATTGTGAGACACTACTAACAGTGCACTTTATAGATACAATCTCATGACATTTAACTTTGCAGACAGTCTATTATTTTAGCAACAATTCAGAAATTGTTGGTTGAATTACATTAAATTCATACAAAAACTATATTCAATCATCAGTGAATAACATGAAAGCTATGATCGATCAAAATTCACATAAACAAGAAAAAAAATGATCATGATATAATCAAATATCAATTTGGTTTTGTTGAATCATTCCCGAAGAAGGAAAGATCCATAATAAAACTTTTATGCAAAGACAAACCTGATCGATATCTTTTGCGACAACTGTATTTCCTAATGCTGCAAAAAAAGAAAGCTTCATTTTCTCATCCTGAACCTTGATCAAATCAAACAGACGTGGAACTCCTTCTGGAGTGGTTACTTTCTCCTTCAATCTTGGTAAATGATCAACTTGTTTCTCCTGCAAGTAAAAATAGTTGTCAGCAACAGGGTGGGAAAAAAAAAATATCTCCCGGTATTCAAGATTTCTAAGCCTCCCTGTTGCAAACTCTTTCTTTATTATATTTAGACTGGAAATGATCACAGATTCAAGAATTTAACTCCCACGGAACAATAGTTCAATTTCAGAAAGCATACAAAAACTGACATAAAAGAACTTAATGCAGTCTATATTTTATGAGAACTTATGAAACTGATGGTCCCTACTAACACATATCCGTCTGATTGTACCGGTGGCAACATGTAAATGGAACTGGCAGCAGAGAACTATAATGCTGCATTGGGATCAATGCAATGATAGAGAAATAAGTCCATTGCAGGACAAAATAAAAATAAATGATTTTACAACAGGACAAATTTAGTTCTAATTATATAAATTTTCAACCAATTTAGTGCCATGACTCCCAAGTCCCAACCCAGAGGCCAAAATCAATTACATATGATCATAGGCACGGTAAGTATCAATAGGTTGTTCAAAGAACAGGAAATTAATATCTAATATCTGCTAAATTATAAATAAAATATTCACCAGAATCATGAAAGTTGCAACACCTAGGTTTTTACTACGAAGAAGCTCCACGCATGCTTGTGCTGCTGCAGTTGTTTCCACAACAATGTAATCAAGTCCAGAACATGCCGTTGATACGGCGACATCATACTTCGCTGTAAGGAGAGATTAACAGAAATGGAGAAGTAAATAAGCAGATTGACAGACTTGAAGCTATAAATGGAAGTTAGAATAAAAAGATGGAATCAGAGAACAAGAATATATATTGTATGTGACATCATAAACATCAATTAAACTTGGTAATATCATCAAATAACACACATACACAAAAGAAAAATACACCCTGCTGTTAAAATGCAAAAGTAATTCTTGCAACCAATAAATTGAACCAAAATTTATTTGAAAGGTTGACCTGATAAATTTGAGATTCTCAAATGGCCTTGGTGCCATCAGCCAGTCCATTCAAAAAAAATATGAGCGAAAGGGAAACTTGGAAACGTTAGAACCCAAGAAGGCTAAACTTCAGTTTGAATCTTGACAGTCATAACAGTAATTCTTTCTTCTTGATGTCAATAACCATTGAAAACAGATCATATGAAAGCACTCTTGTCAATCCGAAGTAAGCAATTAACATAATTATTATCTTGTTCTGGAAATGCTAATTCTGAGGCTATTATGCATATAAAAGTTCAAAGAAGGTAGTGATTCGCCAAATTGGTAGTACAGAGTTCCAAAAGCAGATTACTACTATGACTAAGACTATAAGTTGGGAACGAGGGGAACATAATTTGGTTTTCTTGTAAAATAAGATCAGAATATGAACTACAAGCTGAATAAAGAAGT
Source organism: Fraxinus cuspidata (assembly GCA_903798385.1). Lineage (NCBI taxonomy): Eukaryota > Viridiplantae > Streptophyta > Magnoliopsida > Lamiales > Oleaceae > Fraxinus > Fraxinus cuspidata. Next base: position 4,701 of record CAIGRP010067718.1, on the reverse strand, counting down.
GCACACCATCAATAGCTCCTAGATCTCCCATTCGCCCATAAATTCCAAGTATATGGTTTGACTGCTTAGCTTCCATTATTGCTTTTAACACAGAACCTTGGCTCTTTTCAGAATCCATAATAGTTGAAAGCTCTGAAACCTTTTCTCTTGCAGCTTTTTCAAGAGGAATCAACCTTTCTTGTTCTTCAACACATGTCTGCAACAGCATTAATCAATCACTACAACAATTGCACAAAAAATGATGAAAAAACTTGTTCAATGGCTTACTTGCTCCATCTTACGAGCCTGTGCTGCATCATGCATGTTCTTCTCTAGCTCATTTTGAAGAGTTGTTAAACTAGAAGTCCTAGTCTCAATTTTCTTTTCTATTTCACTTATTTGCTTTTGTGCATCCTCATAAGCTGCATGACCAGCTTGATGCTGAAACATCAAAGGGAACATTCAGTGAGGATAGTTAAGGAAACCCATCTACTGAAGCGACCAAAGTAAAAAGTTTTTCAGTGTTCTCCATCGGGGTATAGGCTATGAGAAGAAATCCAATCTGTGTTCATATTGCTCTTATTAAATTTGTTCACTTGATTGGATTGGAATCGTAGACATATAATATAGAGTTAGCTTGTTTTGGTCCTTTTTTGCAATCTAAATGGGAAATACTTAGGACCCAGTGGCTGCAAGAAACAAAAAAAAATTCTGAAGTTGCAAAACAGATCTCCTGTTGAAAGGAGAAGCTGAAACTTCAAAAATTGTTCTTCTAATCTGAAAATGAAGAAGTGCAACTGAATGTTTTGTGCCTCTAATAAAGGAAGTTTCATAAACATCAGAAAAAACACTCGATGGCGTGAAGTATTCTGAGTAGCAAGGAAAATAGTTATGTGTGTCAATAAAGAGATACTTGATGCATGACAAGTAGTTGAGCCACTTAAATGTAAATGGTAAACTCTGTATACTGGTCCTCACCTTCTGATTCAGAAGCTTCTTTTCGGCCAATGCAACTTCAAGTTTCCCCCTATGATCGATTAACTGCTTTTCCCATGGTTCTAGTTCAGCACGAACTTCAGCAAGCTCACCACGTAAAACCTCAGTTTCGGCTGTAAGACAAAATTGCAAAGAGTCAAAGTTAATTGCACCTCGATAACACAACAAAAAATAAATGGGCAAAAGAATATGATTAGTTATTTATTACTGTCAATAGGGAGTTATTATTCCTCAAAAATTGTACTGATTGAATTTCTATGTATACAGAGAATATGACTGATCTAGTTTCAATGTATAGAGGGTAAATATGGCTGTGTATATTTCCTTTCTTTTCCTGTACCTAACCATGTCTATATAATAGAAAATCTACCTCATTGAGGGGGCACTTGGAATCAAATTGGCATGGTATCAGAGCCTCATAGTATTTTTTTTCCTAGTCTAGTCGCCTATTCTTTCCTCAGTTCGTCCTCCATAGCCCCTAGTCCTCTCGAACTTTTTAGTTCTTGTCTCCCATGGACAGAGTTGATAAACACTGTGTCCGTTTCACAGGCAAGAACTACACCACGTGGGAATTTCAATTCGAGACTTACCTTCGCGGTAAGGATTTATGGAATCATATTGATGATTCTCCAGCTCCGAAGCGCTCTGAGAATGATGCTGCTACTGTTGCGAAGGAGAAAGAATCGCAGGACTCTTCGAGTGTGACTTGGGCTATCCAAGATGCCCAAATTCGCTCTTGGATTCTTGGCTCTATGGAACCTCACATCCTCCTTCATCTTCAACCCTACAAGACTGCCAAAGAGATGTGGCACTACCTCCGCGGCGTCTATTACCAAGATAACTCCTCTCGCAGCTTCCAATTGGAGTTGGATATCCTCTTCTGTCTCAAGGATCGCTGTCCATTCAGGATTATTACTCCCAATTCATGAGTCTTTAGGCTGATTATTCAGAATTATTTTGGTTGATGTCCCAACTACCGCACATGCTGCTCTTCAGACCATTCATCTCAACAGAAAGCGTAGCCAATTGTTGATGAGATTACGACCTGATAATGAAGCTGTCCGCTCCTCTTTACTTGACCAGACCCCTCTCCCTTCCTTGGAGGTTTGTTTTGGAGAACTTCGTGAGGAGCAGCGCTTGGCCACTCAAACCAGCTTGCAAGATGCTGGTTCTCCTCCTGTGACCATGGCCTATCCTGCCCATGGGAAACCTCGCACTCGTGATTTCAGCAAGACACAATGCTATTCTTGTTCCTCAAATGTCCCAATAAATCTTGCAAGTACTGTAAGCAAGACGAGCATATCATCAAGGAATGCCCTATTCAACCTCCAAGACCCGTTTCACAAGCTCTGCAAGCTGTTAGTGTTCCAGCTGTTGATTCTTGCCTCTCATCCATTGCTAACCCGCCTGCATCAGCCGTTGTGATGCCTTAGGGTACACCCGTCCAGCCCTCTTTAACGCATGAAATGGTTCGACAAATGACTTTATATGCCTTTTCTACACTTGGACTGTAAGGTAAACACTTATCCTCACGTCCTTGGACTCTGGTGCTTCAAATCACATGACTAATTCAGCCACGGACCTCTGTAATGTTCGTCTATATACTGGTTCATCCCTGATTCAAACAGCAAATGGCCAACATCTGCCTATTAAGGCTATTGGTGATATCAATTCCTCTATCAAGGATGTGTTTGTTTGTCCAATATTATCTACTAATTTGGTTTCTATAGGCCTTGACCAAAAATGTGATGTTCACTTTACATTTGATGGCTGTAATGTGCAAGAGCAGGAAACGGGACAGCTGATAGCTAAGGGGCCTAGAGTTGGACGTCTTTTTCCGCTACACGTTTGTCCTTCGAGTTCTACATTACCTTCACCTTTGTTTTCTCTTACTTGTAATGTGTCTAATAACTCTCCTATAGTATGGCATAAGAAGCTTGGCCATCCTAATTCTACTATCTTAGCTTATTTGTTGAATTCTGGATTATTGGATAATGAAAGTAATAGTTCTGCATTTTCCATCAAGTGTTCTTCATGCAAACTTGCTAAAAGCAAAACACTTCCTTTTCCTACATCTACTAGTCATGCATCTAAATGTTTTGAACTTATTCATAGCGATGTTTGGGGAATTGCACCTGTTATCTCACGCGCTCAATTTTAAATACTTTGTGACATTCATAGATGATCATAGTCGGTTCAAGTGAATTTATTTCCTTCGTGCTAAATTTGAAGTATTTAATGCCTTCAAATTATTCTTGGCTCGTGTAAAAACACAATTCTATCTTTTTGATCAATTGTGTGCAAGCTTTGAAAGTCCTTGTACGGACTAAAACATGCACCTTGAGCGTGGTATGATAAGTTTTGCTCCACTTTAGAGTAGTATTCTTTCACTAAGAGCAAGTATGGTGCTTCCATGTTTCTACGCAAGACTTCTGCAAGCAATTGTTGTGTTCTTGGTGTATGTGGATAATATGTTGTTATTTGGTCTGACACTGAATTGATTGCTAAATTAAAGGCTCGTCTACACGCTTCTTTCCGCATGAAAGATCTTGGTCGTCTCACGTATTTCTTGGGCTTCGAGATTCAAACTACTCCTGGTGGTCTCTTTGTAAATCAGCATAAATATGCTACTGATCTTGTGGCATCTGCTGGACTTATTGATAGCTCTACCAATGACTCTCGTATAAAGGTGAATGCTAAGCTACGTAAGGAGCTATAACGAACATTAGTTGGGAGTCTTGTGTACCTTACTATTACACACCCCGACTTATCTTTTGTTATCCAACAAGTCAGCCAGTTCCTTCAGGCTCCTACTCATCTTCACTTAGCTGTGGTCAAGAGACTGATTCGCCATGTGATAGGAACTCCTTCTCGTGGTCTGCTCTATCCTACTCTATGCTGGTTGTGCGGATACTCACAGATCTACTACTGGTTGGTGTATATTTCTGAGTGCTGCTTTGATTTCTTGGAAGAGTAAAAAACAGGATTGGGTCTCAAGGTCTTCTACTGAATCAGAATACCGTGCAATGTCCCAAGCCTGCTCTGAGATTCTATGGCTTCGTCGTAAACTTGATGAACTTGGTTTCTCTCAGCTCGATCCCATGCCATTACATGTTGATAATACGAGTACAGTCCATATAACTACTAATTTTGTATTCCATGAGCGTACCAAGCATATTCAGTTATATTGTCACTTTATTCGTGATACTTATGAAGATAAAGCTATTTCTCTCCCACACGTCATTAGTGATCTACAATTAGCTGACATCTTCTCTGAAGCCCTTACTTCCAAGCGCAATCATTTCTTACTAGACAAATTGATGCTTCCACATTCCCCAGCATCAATTTCAGGGGAGATGTCAATAGGGCGTTATTATTCCTCAAATATTGTGCTAATTGTATATTTCCTTTCTTTTCCCGTACCTAACTATGTCTATATAATAGAAAATCTACCTCATTGAGGTGGCACTTCGAATCAAATTAGCAATTATTAATTACTTCATTCAAAACTGAGGGAAATGAAACCAACTCTTATAAAATTAAAGGCCTGTTAGCCCAAAAATAATTGTTATTGTTGGACAAATCGTTGTTAAACGACCTCCCGGGCTATGATATAACTCGGTATATTTTCTCAATCGACATAAAACAGCATAGAACAAATGACTGAAGGAAAATTGACACCTCAATGAAATAACAGAACCCTAAAACTATTTGGGCCATTGAAAG
>CAIGRP010067705.1:0-21893 GCA_903798385.1 Fraxinus cuspidata | reverse complement strand
CACACATATATGCATCTCCACACAAAAGCAGAAAAGAAATCTCGAACTATTTTTTCACAAAAATGGAGGGTTTCAGATCCAAATCCCTCAACGATGAAAGACTTGAAATGGATAGTTACAATCCCAGCAACTATAACTACAACTCAAGTGGTTTTCCCAGTTACAAACCCACTTCAAATCCAACTGGGTTTCAAGATCTGAGGTGCTACAGTGCGTCACATGCATCATCTTCATCAGCACAAAACAATGCCCCAATGGATATTGTGCCAGCGGATCAGTGGAGATTCAAGAAAGGGAAGTCAACAAATGGAGCAGTTTCCAAGAACTGGAGCTTTAATGACCCAGAATTGCAGAGGAAAAAGAGGGTGGCTAGTTATAAAGTCTACACTGTTGAAGGGAAAGTCAAGGGATCTATCAAGAAGAGCTTTAGGTGGCTCAAGGAGAGGTACACACAAATGGTTCATGGGTATAGATGATCTTTATCATAATATGATAACTTGTTTTTATTGGGTTTTATGCTTTAATTGACCCCCCTTTTGATGACTTGATATAATTTGTTTACTATATATATGGTGTTCTTGAATCTGAGTGTAAAATTAAGTGTATTGTACTCTACATAAATTAAGTCATCTGTTTGATAAATCTTTGAAGAAGTATTTTTCACAAAGTGGGGTTCTTTTATAAGAGTAATTGATTCTTCTAGCTTTGCATTCCAGATATAAATTAGAGGATATATTGATGTGTTTTCTCACTCAAAACTGGGATGAATACTGGGCGATTAAAGGCCTCGTTGGCTATGTATGATGTTCATTCAAATGGACATCGATAGTGAGGTCATGATGAATTCTATTGATGACTTTGGTTTATGCATTTGTTTTTGATTTGCTCAACTTGTCTGTGAAGTATTCTGGCTTTCCTGCGAATTGTGGTTTGTGGGGTTTTGTTGTATGAAAAATCTGGCTTCCACGTGAAGATATATGGTAATGATTTTATTTTTTGGATTGTAGTATCAGTTTTAAGAGGCATTAGTACACACAAAGTCATCTATGGTTATTTGTTAGTGGAATGTTTAGTTTGCGGGACTGAATAGAAGTAGACAAGATTAAAGAAGACAGATACGTCTGAGACTTTTTCCCCTTATCCTGTGCTATTCAGTGTAAGAACATGCCTGAATTTCCTTATAATTCCTTCTACTACAGAGTTTCTATGCTTTTTTGTTTAGAATGGCTAATAGATTTTGTCTGGTGGAAATGAAATATGCTTGAGAACGTCATGCTATTTCCTATAATTGTTAAACTTGGGGAAATCTATACATATGACATTTGTGAAGCAAATTTTCTGATTGAATATTTTTCCAGCACGTTCGTTTCTACAAGCTGCATTTAGACTTAAAAGTCAGTTAAATCTTAATGGTTCATAATTGCAATATGAATCGTTTCAACTCTTTCAAGTTCTTTTTGACATTTGAATTGGACAACCAACTGCATCTCTTAGCTCCCTCAATTTGTTATGATATTCTATATTGCCCAAGCATGGATCTTACACTCTTGTGAAGAAAATGACGGTCTTTCGTTCACGATTCAACTTGAATGATAAACTCCTGGGGTTTGTTGGTAAAGTGCACTGCACAACACTGGACAATATTAAAAGAAGTTAAAATGTTGTCACTTACTTGTACTATAAATTTCGGTTGATTACTATGTACGTAATATGCCCTTGTATGACCATGGTGCTTAACTCAATTTCAAGCATTCACGAACTTTGATATGATAGATTAAATCAGGTTTTGAGTAGTCCTCTTGCTAACTCCTATTTTGCTGATAATTGAGCATAATGTAGCAAATGGTACACGTGTATTAATAACTTTTTTTTGCTACATCCTGCGCTGCTCAAGTTTATGGTATTCCAACCCAACATGGAATTTGTTTACATAGAATGGTTGTGAGATTCACATTTCTGTGGTCATGATTTGTAATAATGCCGTGACTTGTTTCAGTGATGTTATGGTAGCCATTTGATCTTTATGATGAGAAACAATGTCCATAAGTTCAAATTGATGCTTTTGCTATTGCTAAAATGAAAAATATATTGTCGTGACGAGGACCTGGTAACTTACCCATAACTGTTTAGCTTCAAAAGAAGATATAGCAACGATGTTCCTAACTTATTGTCCATGTTGCATTTTTATCTCTAGAACGTGTTATGTTCTCTGTCTAGTGGTTCTCACTAGCCTATTGTGCCAACCCCAATGCCCATATTCTCAACCCCAACCCTGTCTGTCTGCGACCCAACCCCAAGTTTGAACTCCACAGGCACAATCCCTCCGATTTGTTAAGAGGGGGCATGTCCATCTTGCGAGCAAAAGATTAGCTTCCGGTCAAGCATAATCTGGTTTATCCTTGAAACAGAGTGAACGGCAATAATGGAAATATGATGCAAACTCTGTTGGATAGCTAGACACAGACTGGAAAAATATTCAGCAGTTATACACAAACAATACGACCTATTTCCCTTTTTTGCAAACTTACATCTGAAACTAGAAAACTGCTCGTGTCACTCAGCTCCTCAGTGATTCTGATCGCTTTGACCCCTTTACTTTGAGTCAAGCTCTACTTGTCGCTCTGAAACGCTCTTTCTCGCACGACGATTAGGGGCTAGCTCGGGAAAGTTAATGCAGGGTTTGGGGGGGACAACGGGCATATGAAGAAATTGGGGGTCGAAGACTTGGAACTGGGCAATTCTCACAATGTCTTGGGTCTTGTATGACTTGCATGTGCTAAGCATGCCACCAGCATTCATCTCGAGCCTGGCTTAAACTCTTTATGAGATTCATAGTTGCATTACTTACCGCTTCAACAAATACATAAAATATCCATCCCCCCAATTATCAATAAATTACCTCAAAAGATGTTGAAACCTTTTTCGGGGTTTCATTGTATCCTTTTTTGTCACATTGTTTGGGGTTCGTTGCTAGATCTACTAAAAGATCCACTAATTTGACAAAAATACAAGAAATATATTTTCAAATAAAAAATATGAAAGAAACAATAAATTCAAAAAAATAGCTAGGCTGCCATATGGAGAAGTATGTATATACACAACAATATAGATAAACTGATCCAAAGAAAATATTACAAGGGGAAAAAAGATAAGCAAGTCGGATCACCTAAAGTTATTAAGCGATAGCAATGGTGAAGGAAAAACATCTTTTTTAAGAGATTGACTCAAGATTCGAGGTTTCAGCATAAAGGATTGTCGTTGGTCTCAAGTCTGCAATCTGCGTTTTTGATGCAAACAGAGATGATGGATACATAGAAGCAAATCGAAAGTAACTGATACTCATTTAACCTGTAAGGTATACGTCGGCGAGTCGAACTGTTTCCAAACTTTTTAGCCAGACCAACGTCAATGACAGAGCACATAGACCTAAATATAAATGGGAAGTAGCATTTCATGTCAATGTAGGATTTCGTATGAATCCTCCGAATCAAGCAATGTTGGGAAAATCATCGCTCTTCCACACAAGGGGTTGGAGAAGAAATCAAATAATGCAATCACTTCCACGTGAATGGGTTGGAGAAAAATTGGAAAACAAGTTATGAAGAATTTCAAAGAACCGGAAATAAGTGATCAACAATTTCAATGAAGAATTAATAAGGCTCAAATATGATATTGCTGTCAACAAATGATATTTGCCCACTCTCGATGAATTTGGTGCTTAAAAGGTTTTCCGGCAAATTGGTTTGTAGGATTTATCAAACATTGTAATAGAAAAACACTTAAAACACTTGTGTTTTCTACCAAAATTTAAGAACACAAAGGGAATTTTGAATATGAAAGAAGAATCTAAGTTCTTTGATTTGGAATGGGGATTTTATCTCAATATTAATTTCAATAATGTTCCAATTATTTCTTGTGTTGATTATGAGACATCTATATATAAGTCTCAACCAACACACATGAAATGACGCCAAAAAACTGTGAAAAGTTCGCAACTTTTCATCAAGAACCACCAAAATATTCTAACAGAAATACTGTCTAACAACTCTTTTTTCCTTCTATACGACTGGTCACATAGAAGAAACAAATGCCGGGGCCAGAATCCCTGCACAGGTGCATGCGACCGCATAGATCAAGTATAGGGTCGCATAGATCAAAGTTCTCGCTACCAATTTCATTTTTTCAATTCAATTCCGAATTTATTAATTTTGAACAACAATTACAACAATCCCTCACTTATTCAAATTCAATAAAATCTCATATTCAAAATATAAAATACTTATGCATATGGATTATATATATTTCGATTTGAATCTAACTATAGTGTAATTCAAACAAAGTAAAGTCGGAATTAAAGGTAGCATGAAAGCTTTGAACCAATTATTCCATGTGACAATGTCGGTAAAAACGCACACATGAGTATTACGTGTTCTCAAGTTCTTCAAACTTACTTAGCGCTAATATGGTCATGCGCTCATCCTTTTTCGACAAACTTTTAAGAGAGAAACTTTAACTTTCTATTGAGACGGCGCCACCTCGAAATTTATCTAGGTGAAGTTTTTACATAATTTTTGTTACATTTAGAGGTACTTGTACCATGTATTGAACTTCATTAAGAGCTTAAAGCTCAACCATCACTTCAGTAACAACCAGCATTAAATACTTAGGATGAGGTTAATTGTGGATTTTATAATGTTGAAACTATCCACATATGGAATGACTTATTGTTACTCTTTGAACCCGTGAATTACTTTGTTAAGTAATGACATGTAGAATTGCCATCATTGGTGGGTCTTTAGATTTAAGAGTTTCAACCTTACTCGAAGTAGATATTACTAAATCTCTATTTAAAATTTAGATAAAGCATCTGCTATGTTCTCTATAATTTAGGAAATTATTCTATTCTTGATTAATTTCCTTATGTATTCATGTTTTAGACTCATTTGTCTAGATTGTCCATTACAGATGACTTAGTATCTCATTAAATATAGCTTGCCAACGATCGATTCATTTGATAGATACAAGTTGTCACCCTCTAAGAAATTTTCTTACGAAGCCACATACTTCTCACTAGCTTTATGTAAAGCTTTATCAATTTCCACTTTTGATTGGAGGATTTTTATTAAACACTACACAAGTCATTACTAGTGAATTTCAGAATAATGGATATTCAATAATTTTTTATTAAGAAATTATAATGCATTTTTATGAAGATTCTTCAAATATTCTACTTTTTTTTTGCATATCCAAACAAACGCTATAATTGGTTTTCAACCAATCACATCCATTTTAGACTTGGTTTATGTCATCCTGATAATTATATGAGAGCTTTACCTTTTTCACTTCATAAACATTCTTCTATAACTACAAGGTATATGGAATGTAACTTTTAAACTAAGTTATCCCCATAATTCCTTATTTAGGAATATATATGCAATCTAGTAAAGTTGCATCCCCAAGTTTTGAATTTTCTCATATAAGTTCACAAACATTAATGTTAACCCCCACATTTTTTGAGTTATAATTGAACTTAGATTTCATCAACTTTTTCATAGTTCAATTCATTATCAAATAGATATTGTCGTCATCGAGTGCTTCGTGAAAGTAAGTATTTTCAAAATAGTGTTCGTCAATCCATAATATATTTCAATTGTACACAATATATTGAAATCCAACTACATTTAATTTGACTAAAGTCATCACATAGACCAACAATACTTTTTCAAGCATAAACCAACTTAATTGGTTTTACATATTTAAATGTAGTATAGTTAAAGAGAACTAAGTAACTTGATTCACAAGAATTGTAATTTCTCCAAATATATGCAATTATCAGATTTATGACATTTCATAAGATATTATTATTTAATGTCAAATCATGGGTACCTATTCACCCTATTTACCATATTTTTATGCAAATATAATATTGCAAAAATCATCTAATTTAATTTTATCAAATTAATTGAGGCTATCATTATTAATCAAAGTTAACATCATCTCAAAAAGACATGAAATCAACCAACCAACTAATTCACCATGTCATTTTCATATTCCAATATAAGAAATAGTCATGAAAGTTCATGTACTTTCAAATAAATAGTTGACATTCTTCCAATATATATATAAGTCCAATGGTCAGAAGTAAATTTTCTCATTTCTAACCATTCGTTGTCTGGTTTGTATTAATCTCAACAATATCCAAATCGTCACAATCAAAGTCAAGGAATAACAACTTATATTCCAAACATTTATAAATACATTGTCTAAGTTTATTCTATCTTAGTCAACACACAATGACTAAGAATATCAAAGTTTCATGGATGTTGATTGCAATTTCACATTATAAAAAATGTTGCAATCTTATTATCTCAACAAGAATAGCCATTACTACAACTAAATCAAACAATGGCCAAAACATACACCATGCACTTTAATATAAGAAACAACCAATTCTTTATTGACAAGTTAACATTCGATAGACCCCTTGCCACCAAAATCGATTTTGAAAATACATTTAGACAATAAAGATGCACCACTTTATAATTGCCTTAAAAACACACATGTACTTTCAATTCCAAGTCCTCAATCAATAAACAAAATGTAAAATCATTGTTTCATGAAAAATCATGCAATACAATGACATGCTTGATTTCCAAAAGGAAACAATGTATACTAGTTTAAAGTTTATTTAGTACAACTTCTAGCATGTAAATTATTTAATTAGAATGAATGGTATCTCCAACCAAATTATCGTGCACTAAATATACGGAAGTCAATGCACGTACCAACATATATACATGTAGTTTGATAAAAAAAAAGTATATCACACACATGGTTGCTGCACAAAATTCATATTGAAACTCAATATGACTTCCTTCTTAAAGTTACATACTTTCAACTACATTAAACACATTTGCATGCACTGATTCATGAAAATGAATTATGAACAAATGAAAATAAATTCATAATTCTGAACATGCAATTATATCACTATATACATACTTCAAATTTGCAAATGAACCAAAACACATATTTAAAGTCACAAAACTTTAAACTACTAAATTTCAAAGGATGCACTTTTCCATAATTCAATTTGTTCACAACAAACTTATTTAATAAATATGCACATTTTTTCATCATTTTATCATATAAACACTTATTTTCGTGCGCGGCATTTTAATTAAAATGAATTCAACTTATAATAAAAGTCCAATCATATCCATTCACTTTGATATGTACAAAATATAAATTGTATGATGATGCATACTCATGCCCTTATTTTCAATTTATAAGCGGACACAACTTTTTGAATTGAAATGACATGAAACAGTGTCGTAAAAGTTGCTCACAAACATAACTAACTCACTTAAAAATGAAAGTGTGCAACTGTTGACAATTACAAATTTTTTTTTTTCAACCTTTAAAGAAACATTCACGTCAATTTATCAAAGGTTGGCAATTCATGAAGAAATGGGTTTTCGCCGTCTGATACGGTAATACCTATCATCCTGTGATATAGTGACTACCATTTATGCATTAAAAAATCTAAACATTAAAATGTTATTTTTCTTCTTTCCTATCCACCGCCATAATCAACAAATTAGCCACCATTTTGACCATTCAGCCACAGTAGTATATGGTGATCATAGAATTCAACATCAGTCACCACGTTTCTTTAGAGGCATAATAAGCAATGGAAATCTTTACCAAATTACGGCTATAGTAATTTGTCTGAACTTGACCATTTGTACTTAATTCACTCGCATACTGACTTATTTTCAACAGAACATGTCACGCGAATAAAAAATATATCTAAAGATTATTGGAGATGTCATATCGATAATGTGCAAATTATATCAATATGTACCATTTATACTCATGAAATCGAAAATTGAATTCGACTTACTGAAATTGTTGAGAAGACAAATCAATGGTTTACCGGATTTCATCACTTGATTCAAGCCTTGGTGATTCCATTCTCAATCGCAGAATTATCGTTTGAGATTGTTAGGAAAATCATCGCTCCTCCACATAAGGGGTTGGAGAAGAAATCAAATAATGCAATCACTTCCATGTGAATGGGTTTGAGAAAAACCAGGAAACAAGTGATGAAGAACTTCAAAAAACTTGAAACAAGTGATCAACAATTTCAAACAAGAATCAATAAGGCTCGAATACGATATCCCCGTCCTCAAATGATGTTTGTCCCATCTTGATGAATTTGGTGCTTAAAAGGTTTTCCGGCAAATGGTTTGTAGGATTTATCAAACCTTGTCATAGAAAAAAATTTAAGAACTTGTGTTTTCTACCAAAACTTAAGAACACAAAGCGGATTTTGAATATAAAAGAAGAATCAAAATCTTTGATTTGGAATGAGGATTTTATCTCAATATTGATTTCAATAATGTTCCAATTATTTCTTGTGTCGATTATGAGACATCTATATATAAGTCTTCAAAACACATGAAATGGCGCTAAAAATCTGTGAAAAGTTCGCAATTTTTCATCAAAAACCACCAAAATATTCAAATATAAATTCTGTCCAACGACTCTTTTTTCCTTTTATGCAAACGCATAGAACAATTCCTTGCAGTCACATAGAAGAAACAAATGTAGGGCTGGAATCTCTGCACGGGTGTATGCGACCGCATATCCTTCGATCTATGCGGTCGCATAGATCAAAATTTTGGCCGCATGGATCAAAATTTTGGCTATCAATTTCATTTTTTCATTCTAATTCCAAATTTATTAATTTTGAACAACAATTACAACAAGCAAAGTATACACCCAAATGAGCACCTGATTTGCACGTCGTCCCAAGCTGATATCTCGATGCAGAAATGGTTTAGAATGGACAAATTCGACACGATTGATCCGGAGCACATATTGGACAATTTATATCAACAAATATAGAAAGGCACGCATAAATTCTACCAAAAAATTGATTTTTTCTTCTTGCTGGTAATTCCATCAGAATCAATGTTAAGTTAAGAATTAACCATTTGATCTGCAAGCATGAGAAGTTTCTTCAGAGAAAGTCTCCTACTGCAAAAACTGAATAGATTTTCAAGACTGGTTCCAAGCAAATCCATAACTCGAACATTGTGGTCCCCTTCCACACCAACCATCTTACTTATGGTATTCCAGCTGCAATTTTAAATGAAATGGATTATAAGCCCACTTTAACTGAAGATTAGAGTTTATTATGTGACCCTAAGGGCAAAAACTTCGGCACCTGCAGAATTCTATACAAGTTGGACTCGTCAAGCAACCGAGGATGGTTTGTCTTCACATTTTCCTGGAAACATTAGTATCAGAAACTGTACTTGACCTCATAAATGAAATAGCAAGATAAAGAATGAGATCCAGTTCAGCAATATCGAAGCCATTGTTGTTTCCAACTCCACTCTAAGCACAAACAGTAATTCATGACTTATGCGTATAAGTGCCAGTTGGAATTTTGTATTATAATTGGGTTTGACGAATTTTTAAATGATAATTTAAGTGGAAATTGTTATTTGATGGATTAAATATTTAGCTAGATTTAAGCCACTTAAATATGTGAATTATTGGAAAATTATGTGGAAAATTATGAAATATTTAGAACTGTTTGACTTAAAAGGCGTGTCTTTCCATGCTAAAGATCATCGTGACTTTTGGAATAATTATTTTTCAATGGATGTGTCTTTTCACGTATAGAAATAAATTTCAAGAGTTGTATTTTTTGAGATTCAAATTTTCAACAAGTATATATAGATTTCATGTGTTTGTTTTCATTCATTCATTCACATCACGATTGGACTATCATATCAATGCATAATCACTTCAAAATAATTTTTGCATTTAATTTGAATCAAGTTTCATATAAAGAGAGTTTAAAACATTAGTAGGTTCGTTGATCTACGAAATGTAGAGTGCTTCTATTGTGAGAAGTGGTCATTGTATCTTAGGAGACAAATGTCGGAAAATCGTTAGTACCTGTGCTGTGCATTATCGTTTTAAGAAGAAAAAAATCGAATTCTTACCTCGATCAAATTAATATTCATGTATTTCTTGTTTCTATTTTATGCATTCGATTTCGATAAGTCGAAATTTGTCCAATTTTACGCACATAAAAAGTTGGTTATTAGAATATAGTTTATGCATGCCATTTTTTTCAACCGTGCCTTTTGTTGGTGTAGTGGTGAGCACAAAGGCTAGCATTATGGTAACAAGAATTTCAGCATAAATATTTTATTTGGGCAAAATGCAGAAAAGATAGATCTGTTTTCAATAAAAATATCGTTTCAACTTGTACACACTTGAGATAGTGATATTATCTTTGACTATTTTCTTATTCTACTTCTTTTACCCAACACTTGTGACCTGTGAGTTATGCTTGGGTAGTGAGAGATCACACACATTCATTATACTTGTGTTTTGACTTAATTTACTTACCGAGTAGGTTATATCTGGTGTTGTACAAATTACAATGAATTCATTGAGTACATTACACTTTCAATAATTGATAATGCTCTAATTGTTATTTACCATTTTCGGTATTCTTGTCAAGAACTTTACGAGAAAATTGATTATTAGACTCATTAATACCATGGATCTTAAACATCTCAACCGCTTCTTCTATATAATATATTTGAGATAATGTTATCCTATCAAATGTTCTAGAAATTTTCATTTACCAAATCCCGTCCGCTTCACCCATCAACATTATTGGCGATCATTTTCTTTCACTTATTAATAAATTCAATATTACTCTCTAATATGGACATGTCATCTACATAAAGACAAATCAAAACACTTGCTTCTCCAATTTTTTTCAAGTAAACACATTTACTTGAGGTGAATTCATTCTTAAATCATGATATTGTCAAACTTTTTGTGTCATTTTTTAGGAGCTTGTCCCAATCCATATACCAAATTTACAAACTCTGTGTTCCTGCCTTTTTACTTTGACGCCTTTTGGGCACTCAAAACTTTAGGACTCGCCGGTTGTGGGGGGAGAAGTAAAGTTATCCTTGAACTATGAGTAAAAAAATTAGACTAGAATTGTCCTAGAATACTGATCTAATTGAACGAGTTCCAGAAGTGTGTAAAATTTATTCTAAAATATTTACAAAAATGATCGAGGTTACTTGAAAATCATGCATAATAATGTAATTTGACTATTAATATTTAGGGTTCAATTGAGTTTTAGATCCATGAGGCAAGGCGAGGCATGCGCTTCAATATATTCTATGTAGAATAATGTTATTTACAGTGAGTGACTACAAGTCGTCCTATATGTTATCCTGTGGTCATGATCTTAATAATTAAAAAAAAGAAAAAAATCAAATGAATTTTCATATTAATAATGAAAAAATTATAGGTAGGATGCCACGTAAGGCGATTATTATTGTCGCCGACTATGAATAACATTATTTTTGTAAGTAACCTCCCAAAGTAAATTAATAAACATATAAAAGACATTATTTGTAAGTTTGTAACCATGATCCAATCCTAGGTGGAAACTGGAATACTTTTGTAATAACACATAAATTTGACTATATATATATATATATATATATATATTCTAACGGTTAGCCACAGAGTAACCTGAGAACAATAAAAACACATTCGAGTCAGACCAACATCATTCGAGAAAGAATCCATATTTCAATATCAATAGTCTTGTAATGGAGATGAAAGGAGGAATTCTCTATCAGCCAATACTTAACCTTATGAAGATACAATGAAATTTCAAACTTAAATGAAAAAATCAATCAAAATTGGCCTCCAACTAATTAAAAAGGATCCAAAGATGGGTAAAAAGGGATTTGGCAATTAATTGAGCCATTTACAAACATTAGTGAATAAAAGAATGAATGAAGATTTGAGTTAGTTTCATCATTCAACAGTCAGATTATGATCCAGTAAGGGCAGCTTCCACCTCCTATAAAACCTTAGTTAGCTACAGGAATAGGGGTCCTCGGACTTGGCAATCCCATGTATGAAACCCGTGGAGAAAGTCGAATCTTAGGACTTGGTCGAGGTGATGGGATTGGACAATGGTAGTTGAGAGGTTCATAAGCCATCCGAGGTGAAAGGTTAACTTGTTCGAGTGCTCGGAATTGTAACTCAGCAGGGTATTCCCGAACACATCCGATGCGCGGTCCAGCACCACTAGTCCATTTGCAGGACATGCGCTTAGACAAGTTGAACACCGGCTTATCCTTTTGATCGCAAGATTTAATTTCTTCTTCCCTGGTCAAACCATTGGCCTCACATGCGCTAGTATTTTCCGATAGTTTGGCTTCAGAAGTGGATCTTCCAAGCGATACTTCGTAAGAATCCTTATCGGAAGGAAGGTAATCATCATCTGCTGCACATCTCTGAGCAAAAGAGAAACGGCCAAGTGTCAGACAAAATTGGTTAAAAGACGAGATTAATATAGGTAATATTAAGTTTAGAAAAAGATTAATGGAGAATGTACAATTGTAACAATTACCTTTACATTAACAAGATCTACACAGTGCTCCTCCAGGAAGCTTATGAATTCCCTGAAGTTCTCTTCAGTCGGGTGGTAGTGCCCACTGTATGGCCAAATTGCCTGCAAGGACATCACAAAATCATCAAACTCACATCTGAAAAGAAGCACACGGTTGGCCTGTTTTTGAAACAAAAAAAATTGCATGCATACCGGTTCTGTATGAATATTTACCTCAAGAACTCCGCTATGAGCAATTAATCTTCCAGCAGCTGTGATGGCCCCACCAGCTAGAAAACTTGAATGCTGGAAGAGGCCTTTTTTCTTCTGCCCGACGTACAAAATTCTTGTCGTGCTAAGAACAAATATCCATTTTGAACCCTCAGCGGTCTCCACAACGGCACCACTTTGTTTGTACACGAGCTTCCCATCTTTTATGATGACTTCATATGGTTCTCTCTCGTTCTGGTAGAGAAAAAGTAGATCACAAGTCAACTTCACAGCCCATATACACAACATAATAAAAATAAATTCACGTGCAATGTCTGTTCACGTGAATGTTATATGCCTGCAACAACTTGAACTTACGGGTGCTAGATATTTGATGCATTGACGTTGCAATCTGGCCCTTGGACAATTCTCAAGATTCACTTCTTTTCCGTCTCCAACATCGAGCCTTCACATAAAAGAATCCATATTTAAGGAGAGTCAGTGAAAAATACTGTCTATAAACAAATTACAAGAATTGGAATCCTTTCTTTAGGGAAATGGAGTCTTACTGCCCATTGGAGGGATTAAAGAGGGTACTCACCAATAGAAGAAAGGTTGGGTGCTTTCGCTTTTGAACCAGAGGTCGTAATAGAGATGTAAATTGTGTCCATATCGATGACGTGGATCAATCTACAATAAAAAGATAGCGAAAATGAGTAACAAAAACTGTAGGATCCAAAATCATAAAATCAATGATTTTTATGTGAAACTTATATTGGGTAGATGCACTTGAAAGATTCAGAGGAGACTTACAGCTTCAAGCCAGTGCTGTAGGGCCAGTTTTTGAGCCTTCTCATCCTTTGACAATCCTTTTCCAACCTTGGCTGCTCTCGTCCGGGCTCTAGCCCACCGAGAAACCGCAGTTTCGGGTTTCTCAACATTGAAGAATGAGACAGAGCTACGCTTGAGAGCTGCAAAGTCCAAAGCCTTCCACCTATACACATCACATATAACCAATTAACGACAAAAAACATACACGAACAAATAACAATATAAACTAGAAGTGTCTTAAAGACAAACCATAGCTCCTCGACCACGACTGCACAATCTGCAAGGTTTCTTCGAGTCCGGTAACTCTTGTAGACTTTTTGAAGCTTGACTGCGGCCGCATCAAGCTCACTAACTGGTCTTGGAGAAAACATAATGGCTGGTTCTGGGAGTTCACAAGTATCGACTTTTGTGTGCGAATGATCAGATTCTGATTTTCTTATTTCTTGAACTAAATTCTTGAATGAAAGCGTCGTTTCAAGGACTAACTTTGCAGGCCCGAAGCTCCTCAAGTTTATCGAATTCTCCCTAACCATCTTATTGCATCCTTTCTCCTTTATGATGGCAGTTGAATCCGCTTTACCGAAGCTGTTCGTTCTTAAAGTCATTCCAAGTGAAACTGATAGCGATTGCCAAATCAAATTACGTCTAACAATTACGCTCAAAGCTGAAAAAAATAATGATAGCCAAGATTACAAAACTCGAAAGATCACAAAAACACGTCTCAGTTACAAAATTCAATTGAAATTCAAATACTTAAGCATCATCAATTCAACAGCCGAAAAATTCTGCAGCATAACCATTGCTTAATTATCCAAGAAATGCTTCCTGGAAATTGATTCTGAGATCGATATTTACCAAACCAAAAGCTGATTGAAAACCGATTAATCTGCTGAATATTTTTACTTTTGAACACAACCAAGAATATCTATCGTTGCCAAAAGGGCAAAATCAAAACCAGTCAAGGGTTTGCAATTATAATCGAACTCATAATCTAAAAGGGTCATAAATCACTCACCAGTTTAATGTCTCCTTCTGCGCTCTGGAAAATATATGATCCTGAATGAATATGACCCCCCTTTATACTGCTCTAATGCGTGAAATTCTGGGAAAAAAATTCAAACATTAGAGTCAAATGAACCTTTAATTACGGATATGAATTCTTTCTCGCCCCAGTTTAACCGAGAACTGTAAATTTCTTTGAAATGGGAATGCAGAAAATGATGGGTCTGATTCAAATTTGTACCAATTCAAAGCTTGATATTTGAATCCTTTTTGTGGAGCAAGATATGTATATACATCCCATTCCCATATATAGATAGATAGATACACAAATATAGAGAGAGAAAGAGAAGAGAGGGTGGTCAAAGAAAGTAAGCCTTCATACGCGGCTTCCGGGAAGAACCAAAAGATAGATGAGTCATGCTACAGATTGATTTGACGTAACATTTTATTAGCAAACTGTTTCAAATACTATCAACTTTTACTTCGATAATATATTGCCAACACTAAGCGGATGTTTGATGAGAAATAAAATTAAATTTTTATTAAATTATTGTAGAAGTTTTTGAAATGTGTGGTTAAAAAGTTGTCGGACTCATAAAAAAATGTGGTTAATATTGATTGATTGACTTTGACTTAAACTAAAATCTTATTTTAATCCGAAACAAACATGTCTTTACTATATCAAAGTATTTGTCAACATTTTTCAGTCGAGGTGGCATAACCCCAAAAAAATTAAACAATCCAAAATCCACCGAAACATTTTCGGCTGAGGTTTCCAACACGTGGCATACAGATGTGCCCCGTTTGGTAACTATGAAAATCAAAATTTTAATAAATAAAAATAAAAACTCAATAATTAATTTTAATCATATATTTTATGACAATTACAAGTTTCAAATTAAATATTTTATCAAAATCTATTAAAAAAAATTGATTTTACTTCCCCAAATAGGGACTAACAATTGTTTGAAACTGAAGTTTGGGCATTTTCCCCATTCAAGATACAGGGAAAAAAAAAATAGTCTTTTTAGTGCTTCGAACTTTTTGGAAGGAAATTGCAATGAGTAATAAAATGTGTTAACCACAATTTAAGTTAAAGTTACAATTAATTTTAATCACATATTTCATAAGGCCTATAACTTTTCAATCGCAGATTTCATTAAATTTTATCAAAATTTACCAAAAATCTAATTTTAATACTCATCAAACAAATGGCTCAATAGATAGAATTTTAAGAATAAGAATTTAATAAAAAAAGTTGAGAACATAATTACAATAATGAACAAAGATTGAAGACTCCTGAAATTAAAAGATATAGAACAAACTAAGACTACAGTGGTAATGTAAGTAATCTTTTTAAAATCTTCAATACACAGCCCTTTGTAAAAATGCTACTTTATTTTAAAGTTTTAAAACACACGCAATTCATTGGAAACATTACTTTGGACATTTTTATACTTTTAGGAGACATCGCGTGTTGTATTCTAATTTAACTCGCAAAAAAAAAAAGATGTTTTTCGAGATACATGATGCATGTACACTTTTCATAGCTTGAGGATATGAATGTCATAGTTAGCAAAAGTTCGGGGGCTCGAGCATCACAATGAGCGTAGGTTGATAATCACACCTGGAATTTACCATTTGCCCTCTTTTTGGTGTGGATAAAAATCAAATTTAAAGTTAATGAAATGTGTAATTGAAAGTTGTGAAAATTGATTGTGGACTTTGATTCATGATTAAAATCTGGATTTTAATCTGTACCAAACAGAGATTTTATTAATGAATGTCGAAACTATTTTTTATCCACAAATTTTGAAAGGTTCACATATTCATCACTAATTTTTATTTATTTATAATTTAAACTGTTTATAAACATCTCCCACACATGCCCTAATTTTTTTTTTTGTCGTCGTAGGAGTGCATTCTAACTTCTAAGGTCATAAAACGCGCCATCACGAAACGACACAGCTTATGTGACGGTATGGTTAGGGTAGTTTGTGTTTCGTCTGGGCGAATGAGTCAATTACTCGTTATGCTGCCTATTTTACGTCTTTATGTCATTTTCCTTTATTTTGGTGGGGGAAGTTGGGTTCATAAATCTTTATTGTTGTGTCATATTAAATAATCTTTTTTTTTTCCTTTTTATTGTCAAAGTCTATGTGTAAAAACAAATAAAAAATACAAAGAATGTGAACTCTGAGTTGAATCTGCAGAATGCAAAGTGCTTATCGTCGTTTAAACTTTGGAGTCGGGTTATTCTTTATTTTCGAGTTCTCTAGTGTTAAGTGAAATTGTAACCCTCATGAAAGAAGTGGGTGAACAAATTAGTTTTTAAATTTAGATGTGGGCCCATCTCCGTAGCATAATGTGGAGCGTGCTGCGTGGGGATAATTTAAGAGAAAAAGTTATAGTAATGGAATAGAAGTCAGTGCTCAACTAGTTTGGAGACATTAAAGACAGGAGAGGAGTAGTTATCTATGTAATTATGGTCTTTGTTGGCCATAGTTCGGATTGAGCACAATGAACTAGTTGGTACTAAAAATGTTAGAAAAAGTGAACGAGAAGAGTAATAAGAAGTGAATAATTGGTTCTTATTTTGTTTCTTTTGCTACTTTTATTCTGACCTTTACGAGTTGGGTTGATTGTATCTTTATTTTGTCGTTTGTTACAGACAAAGGTTCTTTGTAGTAAAATTGAGAACTTCATTTCTCTCAAAAAAAAAAAAAAAGAATAATAATAATAATAATAAAACCCAAATCTTTTTAATTCTAGGACTTGTAAAATGGTTCAAGATCAATGTTTTATTAGGAAATTGCCAAAAATATATTTTCTATGTCAATGATGACCGTGTTAAATGGGAATGTTGATATTTCATTTTCCAAAAAGCAACTTGCATTTCGTTGACTTATACCATTTGATTTTCTTTTTGTTGGTTAGATTTTACCAAAGAAACTTCACTATTATTCATCAAGTACTCACGATTTTTTTTAATTAATAAAAATAGACATTTGACTTGAAATTACGTGTGAGAAATTAATTCAACCTTTCCATGAAGTCAATCACAATATTCTTCGTTTGTTTGCAAGAATAAAATTTGAGAAAAAAGAAAATGAATTCTAGGAAATTGAATAGCATAGAACTTGTTTTACTGAAAAGTCTCAATTAATTGTGTTTGAATGATATAATTTTTCACTTGAAAAATATTGAAATTTTGGATATTTTGGTATTCGTTTGACTTTGTTTTTCATAGAAATTGTTCATTAAAGAGATATAATTTGTTACAACTGAGGATATAATTTGTTTCAATTGCCAAAAAAAAAATGTCTAAAAAAGCTTTTCCCACCAAACCCATGGGAAAAACTTTTTCTCAAAAACAAAGAAATTGTGGAAAATCAAGAAAATGTGGAAGATCAATTTCATAGAAAACTTAGTCAATCAAACATACAAAAATGTGGAAATGGATTTTAATTTCCACATTCCATGAAAGAAAAAAGCAATCAAACAGGCCCTAATATTTTTAAATCAAATCAAACATTGAACAAAAAGATTATCAAGAGTCAAAATGGAATTATAATCGAGATAAACAATAAATAATTTACCGATATAATTAAATTTTCACTAATAGTAATATAGTTGAAATAAAAACTGCACCAATTGCTAAATATTATTGGTAACGAGAAATCATGGTCAACCTATGGCCATTGCCAGTTGGTTGCATTTCATTGCGATTTAAAAAAAAAAAAACGTATAGACATTAATTTTTTTTAATGGCAATATTAAAAATTTTAGTAGAAATGAGTGGTGAATAATTGAATAGTACTTGTATACTTATTGAAATATGTAGTTAAAAATAAAATTTAAAATTTTATAAATAATTTATAAATTTCGTCAAACAAACACTAAAATATTTTGATGAGTTGACCAATGCTATTTGCAATAACTCAGCGTGACTCATTGAACAGCAATTATTTTCAAAAATCAAGACTTTCAAGGCAGCAGCCTCCACTCAAATACATTACATATGCAATCAAATATTTGTCTTAAAACGTATCCAGTCCTCTATCTATTTGTTTATTTAAAATTATTATTACCTTGAATATTATCTATCTTAGTCCACAACTCAAGAACTTCATATCATTTGATAAATTTTCACTTCTTGATTACAATTTTTAATTGCACAACAAAGATAAATAACTTATGAGAAAAAATAAAATATTGTCTTGTACGATATAATCCCAACATTTTAAACACTATCCACGAAAGAAGTTAAAAAAGTAAGAATGACGAATAGAGTATTAGAAAAATAAATAATGTACATATTCAAAATCAGCGAGCTTAAAATTTTAAACATTATTCATAAAAGTTAGATTTTATGATATTACTTTTAAATCCGTATGAATGCCTAATAAAATATTGGTTTGGATATAGTCATACAATTTTGAAATCGTTCACACGAAAAAATAAGATCAATCTTTTAAACGTGCATGTAACAGTTAATAAATATAAAAGAAATATAAAACATCGAATCGAACATTATTCTAACGCGCAAGCAAATACTACTAGATTATATGAAAGAGTAAATAAGATTAGTCAACTAATTATTTGCAACTCTTCCTAGTTGTCTGATTGTAAGCCCTATTGTCTTATTTAAATGTTTGAACATTGTTAAACAAGACATTAAGTCCAGTCCTTTTTTGCTGGCTTCATGTAAAGATATATAGAGTATTTTATCAAAATTTTAATTCAGTTAATACTTTATAAAATTTGTTGATAAAGAAAGCTAGCCTTATAAATTGGCCAATTATTTACAATTTGCAAGGGCGGTGTTTGATTATTCAAAACATGATATTACTTAATTGAAATGTCAAACTCAGGGCCGCACTTGTGTTCTATAGGATTTGATGCGAATTTCAAAATTTGAGCTCCTATGAATCGGCATCGGGCAATAAAAGCAATTCTCTAGATTTACATCTTCATGTTGAACATTATTTTCATCATTCTGTTTTGAACCAACGTCGAGCAATAAAAGCATTTGGATGTATGTGTACCAATTAGTGTGCACGATAGAGTTGGGTATAAGTACTTCATTACTTTCATATATGATTACTCAATATATGACTACAAGTACCTAATAGCTCGGAAGTCTAAAGTCCTTGAAAAGTTAAAAAGAATTTAGGACTAAAGCACAAAAGCAATTAGGTAAGAACATTTGGGCACCATTTTTTGTTGACACCATCTATGAAAGGTTGGGATGGCACTTTTCAATTTTTTTGGGTACTAGATTTGGATGATTTTTAAATCACACAAAATCGGTGTAATGTAATTCTGATTGTGTTTTTCAACCCACAAAGTCGGCGAATTTTGACCTTTTCTCAATTTTTTTTCTAATAAAATAAATATTTGCGATCTACAAATTTTGTTCAAAGCTTATTTGTAAATAAAAATATATTAGCTAAAAGTTACTTATAACCAAAAAAATTACTTTATAACTAAAAAAGTTAATTAAAAGTAAGAAATTACTTATAAAATATATAAACTACAAATAAAACAAAATTCACTTATAAAGTTACTTATAAGTAAAAAAATTCACTTATTATGAAAGTTTTAATAATACAACTTGTAATTGTAAAATTAATTTATAAGAAAATATTACTTATAACTTAAAAAGTTTATTTATAAGTAAGTATTTAAATATTGCACTTTTTAAGTTAAAATAAACATATATGTAAAAAAAAACTACTTATAAGTAAAATATCACTTACGAGTAAAAAATTTAATACAAAAAATATAAATAAAAAATTCCACTAATGGGCTGTATTTTATTTTATCAAAAAACTTTCAGAATCACTAAATAATCAACTCTCAAGCATGGATTGAAATAATTTTAAAAATTGCTACTAAAAATAATCTAAAAGTGGACATCTCATAAATTTCCAAAATCAATACTTCAAAAAACCCATAGTCGGTATCTAAAACTCCCAAGCAGCCCCTAAGAAACTCTGATTAGATCGAGGTGGAGAGTATATATCATACGTCTTTATAACATACTTACCAGAAAATGGAATTTTATCCCAAAAAGTACACCCATTACAACCCAGTAGAATGGTGTCTCAAAAAGGAAAAAGATATTACTTTGTTGGACATGGTTAGATGTATGTTGGGCTTCTCGACTCCAACATCCTTTTGGGGGTATGCTCTATAAAATGGGCGTAAGCCTAGTCTAAGACATATCTAGATATAGGGACATCCTGCATACGTGCTCAATGGAAAGACAGATAAAATGGAATGAAGATACAAGGATGCAGCTTTGTATGATATCCAAGAGCAACAAGGGAATATTAATTTCATAATCCTCTTGACAAGTATGTATTAGTGAGTGCTAATATAACCTTCTTAGATGGCATGTACATAAAAGAAACTGATTTTCTTGGATGTTAGCTTCCAATCCGTTTCCCAAAATAAGAATGAGACACAGAGCCGTGCTTGAGAGCTGCAAAGTCCAAAGCCTTCAACCTATACACATCAAATATAACCAATTAACGTCCAGTAACATACATGAACAAACGACAATACAAACTAAAAGTGTCTTAAAGACTAACCATAGCTCCTCGACCACGAGTGAAAAATCTGCAAGGTTTCTTCGAGTCTTGTAACTCTTGTAGATTTTTTGAATCGTGACTGCAGCTGCATCAAGCTCACTAACTGGTGTTGGAGAAAATATTATGGCTAGTTCATGGAGTTCCCAAGCATCAACTTTTGGATGCGAATAATCTGATTCTGATTTTCTTTCTTGAACTAAATTTGCAAGCTCGACGTTCCTTAGGGATGACAATGAGGTGGGTATGGGACGGGTCGGCCATTCCCACCCCCATCCTATCAGCTATTTTTGTTACCTTACCCCATCCCCATACCCGTTTAAAGCGGGACGGGACGGGACGGGTTCGGGGCGGGATAGAGGCGGCGAGGGCAAGTTCCCTAGCTCCATTTATCGCCCAATTTATTTTTTATTTTTTATTTTTTGCTTTTATTTTTTTTATGTCTTTACTTATTAAATATTATTACTTTTTTACCAATTTGTTAGAAACAACTTATGTTTTCTTTAAAAATATGATAAATCTATTATTTTTGTTTGATAAAAAATTAAATTTAAAATTAAATTTAAATGAGATAGGTAGCGGGGTGGTGACTATGATTCTCGTCCCCGCCTCGTATCCGCTTCAGGGCAATGGCCCTCGTCCCGTCCCCGCCCCGTTTACCCGATTAGGCAGGTAATCCCCGTCCTATTTGGGGCGGGGCTACATGGGTTTCGAGTTGAACGCATTTTTTTACCATTCTTAACGTTCCTCAAGTTTATTGAATTCTCCCTAACCATCTTATTGCATCCTTT
>CAIGRP010067702.1:0-10290 GCA_903798385.1 Fraxinus cuspidata | reverse complement strand
TCAGTTGTAACTTGCAACGCATTTTACACGAGGATATTTCTAGAAAAATTGTAGCACTTTGAGTTACTTTTCCTACGCATTTTGAATAACTTCAATAGGATATCAGAAGAAAAACTTATGATAAAAATATTGATAACTGCTCAACTGTTACTCGTCTATAGCTGGCTTGGCGCTCGAATGACATGTCTACGTTCAGAAATCTGTTTTGCTTCAAACACTTGATTTTTCAATCTCATTTCATCCAAAACACCTATGAAGGTCCAAAAGTGTGTTGAATCATATTTATTCTATGGAAATCATTTCTTTAAAGATCCAAAAAAATTCATTGATTTCAAGATTCAACCACCACATATTACTTGATCTATAAATTCATCTAAATCATATTTTGTTGATCAAGCTTATTTCATATAAAACCACATATCAAAACACTCGAGATATTTTGATCAAACACCAAACCATTTAATTCACTAGGATAAATCGATACCAGGGAACGGGAGCTGTTACAGAAGCAAAAATTAAGGAGGACTAAGGTAAGATACCGGAGTCGGGATCTAGCGTCAGTAACACGTAGTCCAGGAGGGCTAAAGTATAAACTAAGAGTCGAGATTTT
This sequence comes from Fraxinus cuspidata, assembly GCA_903798385.1. Classification (NCBI taxonomy): domain Eukaryota; kingdom Viridiplantae; phylum Streptophyta; class Magnoliopsida; order Lamiales; family Oleaceae; genus Fraxinus; species Fraxinus cuspidata. Next base: position 9,680 of record CAIGRP010067702.1, on the reverse strand, counting down.
TTTTTAAGGAGCACACCTCTAATAGAATCAAAGGGAGATTGCAGGAATTAAGGTTAGAAGTTCTATGTAGTAGACGAGTTTGGACTGTAATGTAAGTTTGTTTCGATTTATAGTGGATTACTAACTGTCAAAGTGCCCAGGGTTTCTTGGTGATCATTTTGGTGTTCTTTATTGCTTTAATTATTAATTGTGGTATTCAAATTTAGGATAAATTGACTTGTTTGATTTAACCATCTAGAAACAATTAAAAAGTTATTTGTCGCTTTTAATTGTATAAGTTCACATATTGGGTCTAAATATTCGGTATTAAAATTTTCAAGTGGTATCAGAGCTTAATAACGATCCTTTACCCAACATTTTATCTAGATGAGTCAATCAATTTCTAATGCATGATCTGAGTATAATATGAAAATTCGAGAGGCTTATGACCAATTGTTTGAGGAGTGCTTTAAGTTGAAAAAAAGTGAATCGCTCTGCCTTTAAAAAATTGAATTGAGTATAATATGAAAATTCGAGAGGCTTATGACCAATTGTTTGAGGAGTGCTGTAAGTTGTAAAAAAGTGGATCGCTCTGCCTTTAAAAAATTGAATAATCTTGAATTAGAAAATGAGAGTCTTGTAGCCAACTTAAGGAATCCACTAGAAGTTTGAATGATGTAAGAGTTGAGAAAGAGTCCTTAGATGTTGGGGTTAAATCTCTTCTGAATGATCTGTAAAAATCAAATACCCAACATGATAGGTTTGAATAAAACAATTGGGGATAGAAGATGTGTAGTCTTTAATACAACAACTTCTTATACCACTTCCTCTTCAAAAAATAAGTTTGTACCTGCCTCAAGCCTAAGGTTCAAAACTTGAGACCTAGAGTTATTCCTAAGTTCATTCCCACATGTCACCATTGTGATGAGATAGGACACATAAGACCTAAGTGTCGCGAGCTCTTGAATAGGAACAAGACCAATAATGTAGGTATCCAAGAATTAAAATCTTTGATAAAACATAGATTTCCTCTACCTAAGGTTCAAAATGTCAAACCTAGGGTTTTCCTAAATTTGTTCCCACATATCATAATTGTGGTGTTTTAGGTCACATTAGACCTAAGTGTCGTAAGTATTTGGTTAAGAATAATAGACAAGACCTAACTACTCGTGTAAGTTTCTTGACTAACGAAGTGAGTCACTTAATTGATTTGATGATTCAGTTGAATAAGATTACATCTTTTTCTAAGAAGACTTAGATTAAAGGAATGATGTCACATGTCAAAGTGATATTGTTAATTGCGGTATTGCTTGCGTTGCTCTTCATGATAAGAGCACTTTTATGCCTCATTGAGTAGGTACTTATGTGCATAAATCTGCATTATTCATTATATCTGTATATTTATGCATGCACATCCATTTATTGTATTTTAGTAGTTTCTTTTTTACATTTTTCCTTTATTATAAAAAAAATGAAGAAATTTTTTTTTTTTTTGATAGTTAATATTTTTGAGCTTATTTTGTGATTAAGTACTAGTAAAATTCGTAAATGGTAAATTACTTTTTTATTAATTTGTTTAGAACTTGTTTGGAGTACTTGATATAGGTTATTATATGTAACTTATGCACTACACACATTAAACTCTTGTAAGTAAGTTTTGACCGCGTGTTTGAAAGTCATCTTAGTGGTGAATTGACTTTAAATATAAAATGACATTTAAACTAATTGACCTAAACTTTTGTATATTCTTCTTAAAAGAAAGATTACTATTGAGGTTCAAAGAATTATTTTTTGAATTACACAAAATGTTGTAAGACAAGCTTATACTTTACTTCGTAGCCAGGGTATCTTAATATCCGGTGGCCTATAAGTCATTAAACATTGGAGTCATCGGCTTAAAACTTATTGCATGGTCATGTATTAAGCTTAATGAAGAATAGTTTACACATAACATTTGAAAATTAGAAGAAAAATATACATGTATGTGCTCACATATAAAGAGAGAAAGAAAATATTTATACAATTATTTATAGGCTCTTTAATTTAGAAAAATTCTAGTAACACTGGGTCTGACTTCATACTTTGAATAAAATGTTCATTCACCATCGATTCTTTTTATGACATTTCTCATTGATTTAAGGTTTTGAGACTTCCTTACATGAGTTTAATGACACTTTTCACTTATGAATGACTTATACAATTTATTCTATCTAAGTTTAAAATAAATTAAGTGGAAAAAGTTTACTTATTTATGAACGATCTATGTATAAGTAAGCAAAAAACTATTCATGATGATAAAGTTGAAAATCTATGGAAATTCAAAAAAAATAAAAAATAAAATATATAGTTGGTCTCTAAATTAGAAAGTTTTTATTTTCCTTTACATGTTTTTGCATCATTATATATGTGCTCATTTCTCTATGTGTTTGACATGATTAATACTTGTCTTTCCTTTATTATTTGTGACAAAAATGGGGAGAGATGTGTATTTATTTTAGGGAGTTGATTATATGACTTAGGGGGAAAATTTTAAAATTTTTAATTGATAGATGATTTATAGGGAGTCATTTGATATATTTGCTGAAATTTTATTATTGATATAGTTTTATGTTTTGTTTATTGATATACAATTCTATGGNGTTAGGGGGAGAATTTTAAAAATTTTAATTGATAGATGACTTATAGGGAGTCATTTGATATATTTGCTGAAATTTTATTATTGATATAGTTTTATGTTCTGTTTATTGATATACAATTCTATGGTTTATTTCTATATTTATAATTCACATGATATTTCATGTTCCAGTGTTACACTTATTTTATTATGTGTTTTATTTAATTTAGTTATATGATTTTGATTTTGATAGTATCCTCTTGCTTTCACATGGTATTGTGGTTCCATATATTTTAGGAAACATGTTGACAAAGTATTGAAAAAAAAAATTAGAAAATTTATTTTTGGATAGTTTTGGACTTATTGACTTTGAAATAAATATGATGTTGTCATCAAATGTTAAAAGGGGAGATGATTAAGTTCAAATTATTATTGGCAATTGCGAAATTTGTAATTGGCAATTTCTTAGATAAAATGATGTCCAAATTGAATTGTATTAGGAGTTTATCAAATTGTAATCAAAGTCAAAATATGAGTTATTAAGTCTTCAATAAAGTCAAAAGAGTTGGGATTGGTAGTAGATCTTGAAGGAGTCCAAAATATCCAAGAAGTATGATCATTAGAACGCATTTATAAATCTAAAAGTGTGAAAAAGACGCACAAGTTATGTTCCAAATTCTTAGTCTCAACTTGTAATGTATTTTTCACATAAAACAAATTGGAATTCGGACAAGTCTACATCTTGACGAATTGTAGCGCTTTGAATTAGCTTTCCAACTTATTTTGAATCTTCACAATCTGATATCGGGCGATAAAGTTATGATAAAATATCGACGACTGCTTAAATGCTGCCCGTCTATCGCTGGCTTGGCGCTCTAGCGACGGGTCGACATTCAGAAATCAGTTTTACTTCGAACACTTGGTTTTTCGATTCCGTTTCATCCCAAACAATTTTTCCTATATATATCATACCCTATGAACATCTAAAAGTGTGTTGAAATATATTTATTCCATATAAATCATTCATTTGAAGATCCTAAAACATTCATTGATTCCAAGATCCAACCACCACATAATAATTGATCTATAAATTCATCTAAATCATATTTTGTTGATCAAGCCATATTATTTCATATAAAACTATAGATCAAAACACACAAGATCTTTTGATCAAACACCAAATTACATAATCGACCAGAAATAAATTGATGCCAAAGATTGGGAGCTGTTGCAGAAGCACAAATTCAGGAGGACTAATGTGAGATATCAGGAGTCGGGATCTTGCGTTAGGATCACGTAATCTAAGAGGGCTACAATATAAACCAGGAGTCGTGATTTGTTTTGAAGGAGCGCACCTCCAGTAGGATCAAATGAAATTGTAGGAATTGATGTCAGAAGTTCTACGGCATAGACGAGTCTAGACCGCACTGTAAGTTTCCTTCGATTTATAGAGGATTATTGACCGGCAAAGTGTCCGAAATTTTTACCTAGTTGTGGTTTCTCCGTAATCATTTTTGGTGTTCTTGATTGCTTTAATTATTAATTGTGGTATTAAAACTAATGATAAAGTAACTTGTTTGATCTAACGATCGAGAAATAATTAAAAAGTGATTAGTTGTTTTTAATTGTATAATTTCACACGTTGGGTCTAAATATTCGATAATTTAAAACTTTCACAATTAATTATGTGGTTAAAAATGATGTTTGACCAACTCAAAAAATACTTTGTAAAATAGGGGATTATTACATTTCCATGCACGACACAGTCATGAAGTTCTTGGACAATAAGAAAAGTATATGAAATTTCTCTTTTTAATTCGTATCTTTTATAATTAATTGTTGTGCAATATGTCAAGATTTCTTGTATGCTACAGTGCTAGCTAGTACATGTCCAAGATTCACAAATCCACATTTTCACACAAATTTCACTATATATAGTACTTTCATTCATAATAAAATATCATACATAGTCAAAAATCTTTCTTGAATTTCAATCCCCATCTTCTCTCTCTAGAAATGGCTAGCCCTCGTCTAATTCCTGCACATTTTATTGTCTTGTTAATCGTAAGTCGTTTATTGTCCATCCTAGGGAAGTTAAGGCGATCAAACAATTCACTTTCTTGTAAAATCTACTCCCTTGATATTGGTGCTAATATTTGCTATGATGTTGATGCCATTGGACTAGCCTCGAGTGACTATGGAAATATAGTTCAAGAAATTCCTTCTGCAGTTCTTTATCCTACGTCCATTGAGGATATTATCAAGCTTATCAAATGCTCTAATGAGTGTTCCATCCCATTTAACGTCGCAGCACGAGGCCATGGACATTCTCTTAGAGGACAGGCCATGGCAGATAATGGGGTTGTGGTGAATATGCTTTCTTTAAAGGAACACTACGAAAATGGGAATGGAATCAGGGTTTCTACATTAGGACACTATGTAGATGTTGGAGGTGAACAACTGTGGATTGATGTATTGAATGCCACACTCGAACATGACCTTGCGCCTGTTTCATGGACTGACTATTTGTACCTTACTGTTGGGGGTACACTTTCTAATGCTGGAATCAGTGGACAGACCTTCCTCTATGGTCCTCAGATTAGCAATGTTCTTGAAATGGATGTTATTACAGGTAAATTTTCCATTTTTCTGAAAGTATATATTTCTTAAAAAAGAAAATTTAGTATAGGTTAGAAGCAAGTTCTTGGAGCTATACTCATGCAGAGCATCACTTGAACATAAGTGACGGCTTCGTTTGTAAGGGAAATTTTGCCATAAGGTCCTAACAAATAATGGTTGGGTTGGATTCCTCGCCTGATCCTTAGTGATATGGGTTTGGTTATGCTTCACTTATCAGCTATAGCTTTTGAAGAAAAGAATGTGATTGCATCTCCACGCATTACATGCATTATGAGGTTGTATGGTAGAATTGTATTCAAAATGTGTCATACACACAAAAAAATTAATATATCTTGGCACTTGGAAGATCTTCGAGTGTTTATTATGCATAGCTCTTGACATTTGTGACAATATACATATATATTCTCATGCCCAATCTGCTGCTCCTAGTGGATACCATATGAGTAGTTGAAAGTTTTTATCCTGAAACAGCAGCTGTGCAGGTACATGCACTTTTTGCATGGAGGGTAATTTTAACAGACGACTTTTGCCATTTGTCTGATTTAGGTAAAGGGGACTTCCTGACTTGCTCCAAAGACAACAATTCAGAATTATTTTATGCAATTCTAGGTGGTCTGGGGCAGTTTGGCATCATAACTAGGGCAAGAATTGTCCTGGCAAAAGCACCTAAAAGAGTGAGTACAATAAGGTTAAACTTTGTCACAAGGAAATAAGGTTCACTTTTAGTTCGTAGTTGTGTATGGCATGAGATATTTATGTTTGCAGTCCACACTGAAATATAGAATCCTAGGCTTACCAACCACCCTAGTTTGTCTTCATTTGCAATTCCACTAAGCCCCGTTTCGCACATTAAAATTATAATCCATTTTTCTATCTATTTTTATCAACCACATATTCTTTCATAAAATAATATTATATGTAAACCCCAAATTTTTTCTTCTTTTTTAACCACACATTTTTCAAAAAAAAAAAAAATCAAAAATTATAATCTCAAATAATGGGAGCCAAACGGGACTAAATTGATATGATCTCCATGAATAGTTTAAATCTCACAAAAAATTTGCACGCATTAAATAATGAAATTGCCTCGTAATGAACGGTGTGTCAAAGATGTATACACGATTTGCAAAAAATTACCTATCTACTAGTTTGAACTTTTGCAACGAGATGGTTGAACTCCATTGTAGAAAAAAGTCCTTTATCAATAAAAATAGTATAATTATATATGCTAATTTTTTTTCTTTTCTAAATAACCAATATTGTTAATTTCTTCCTATATATTGTGCTCAAGTTCTTAGTATTGCTAATTTCTGTTAGGTGAAATGGGTGAGAATGCTATATAGTGATTTCTCAATCTTTTCAAGAGATCAAGAACATCTTATCTCAATCAAGGGTCTAGAATTTTTGGAGGGCTCTCTCATAATGGACTATTCTTCTGCAAATAACTGGAGATCTTCCTTTTTCACTCCTTATAATGAATCTCAAATTTCTTCTCTTTTGAAAAAAAATGGCATCCTCTATTGCTTAGACATGGTCAAGTATTACGACGATGAAGCCATCAATTCAGTTGACAAAGTACGAATTTACACTTGTAATTCACTACTTAAACATTAGTCTATAATATATAGGACTACATTGTAATTTTTTTTTTTTTTTTTGCAGGAAGTTGAAAAGCTGAAGGAGGAATTGAACTACATTCCTGGTTTCGCTTTCATGAAAGACCAAAACTATGTTGATTTCCTCAATAGAGTTCAAACAGGGGAAATAACCCTAAAATTAAAAGGGTTGTGGGATGTTCCTCATCCATGGCTGAATCTCTTTGTACCAAAGTCCCATATCATGGATTTCAATGATGTTGTTTTCGTAGACATTATTCACAGACAAAAGATTACCACAGGGCCCATACTTGTCTACCCAACAACTAAAATAAAGTACTTATCGTTTACTGACAAAATATCTCACAAGCGTACATCACAAAGATACAAAATATATTGACTGTTATGTTTCTTTATCCAAGAAATTCTATTTCTAGTTTACGTGGCCTAATCGTAACGTACTACTATATTGTGCAGATGGGATGATAGGATGTCTGCAGTTACACCAGATGAGGATATCTTCTACTGTGTGGGACTATTGCATTCAGGCAGTTTCGATGACTGGCAATATTTGGACAATCAAAACAATGAAATACTGGAGTTTTGTGATAGAGCTGGAATAAAGATGAAGCAGTATCTTCCACACTACAAATCCAAGGAAGATTGGATAAAGCATTTCGGTTCCAAATGGAACACTTTAAAAGAAAGGAAAGCACAGTTTGATCCAAGAAAGATATTGTCACCAGGACAAAAAATTTTCAATTCTGTTTGAAACATACACATCCATCAACTTTTTAGCCGCTTGAGTTGCTTAGACAGTAGAACTTTTCAGCCATTAATTAAGCTTAAGTTTATTTAGTTGGAAATTTACTTATACATGCACAACGGTAATTAATTATTTTTGAACTTTCTTTAAGGACACTCTTTGTGTTTAGATAGAAATCGTAATTAGAATTATATCTTTAGCAAATTCTTCAAATTCCTTTGAGAATTTTGATCACAAACTATCACGATCTTTACTTCTCCTTGTGAATCTTGATCTACCACGATCTTTCCAAACCTTTATGAATCACGTCCTTTTCACACTGTTGGATTTTGATACTCAATAAATTATGGCGATGATGTTAAAACGATGTAGAAAATTTATATCAACACCAAAGTGGTTGGCTCGATCCAGAAACGACTTGGGCCATTTGAAGTAACTTAATTTAGTTGCTCATGGCCAGACACTTTTGGATGGTCTATGTGAGTTTTGGCCCAAGTTGTGGTTGGTTTAGTTTTTGAATTGTTAGCCCATTTATTTGGTAACTTGGAGCTTTGTTTAGTTGGGCCACTTGTACTTGACTTGGCCCATTTAGAGGTGACCTAATCACTATTCTATAAATTCATTCCTTTACCATTTACACTGCCTTTGTCTGTTAACTTTGGCATAGAGAGAAAAACGTGAGTGTGGCCGTCTTTGGTTCTTCCTTGAGGTTCCAATTGCTTTCTCTATTTCTCCTCCTTTGTGGGTGCAAGTTAGTCACCAGTGTTGGATCCTTTGTGGGTTAGAAACTTGAGGCAACCCAGTGTACAAGTTGTGGATCGAGCCTCATTAGATTGGGGATTATTGTTGGTTCAACGGAGCTAGATTTCAAGATTTCCACCATGTCTCCTGGTTGCAATCAAGCGGTGCAGATGTTGACGTCGATATAGAATTGTTCGTCCCGGACTAGTATGGACTAGTGCAAAGTCAGTCTGATGTGAGCTTCGGGATCACAAAGTGTGGTAGACTATCATGGTTCCCATTACAAGTTATGAGATTTGAATTCCACGTCGAAAGTATGGACTTTTTCAGTGTGTGGTTTATAAATACTTGAACTATCCAATTTCAACCATTAGCTTTTGAGGTATGACTTCTTGAGTTATGGGTTCGAGCTTGCTTAGGTTAGTGTCCGATTGTTGATAGTTGGTTTGATTGAGCCCGTATTTCACAAGTGAAATCTGTGAAAAACCTAGTGAAATTAGGCAGAAATTGAATCGGATAGCTCAAACAAAAAAAAATGTCCAATTTTTTCAAATTTGGCTAGATTTGTTTTATGGTTTTCCGTCCAGACCAGTGGCTGGTTGGAAAAAAATACACCATAGACGAACTCAGCGGGCTAAGGTGGAGGGGGCTGGTCTATGCGTATGGCAAAATGGTGGTGCGTAGCGGGACGTCGGGTGTTTTCCAAAGATGATCCCTTCAGGCAATTTGTTCCAAATACTTGTGCGGACTTTGAGTGATGTCCATTTTCTGTTTCGAAAGATATGGTGAAATCTGGAAGATTTTGCCTTTACGTGTTTGGGTGCTGAGTGTCGTTTCTTGGTTGCTACAGTTTGCAACGCCCCAAAATAAAAATAAAAATAAAATAAAAAAAATTAAAGTGTTACCAAGATTTCAATTTCTTTGTAGAATGATAAAATATAAAATTCTTTAATAATCAAAATATTGGAACATTCATAAATTTAAATTTAAAACATGAAATCGTATCTTTAAAAAAATTTGTAGAATTCTTTAATAAACAAAATATTGGAACATTCATAAATTTAAATTTAAATCATGAAATCGTATTTTTAAAAAAATAATTACGTTCTTAACTAACTAATTCAATAATAATATTTGAACAAATCTACTAATAAATCTAAAGGTGGAAAACTTAGTGTCTTTCACATATCGAAATCTCTTGGCAATCCGCTGCAACATTTGTCGCAGTTCCAATCAATTCGAACTAACTTGAAAAATTATAGTAAGGGTGAGTATTTAAAAAAAATACCCAGTAAGATACGTTCAGTTCCCATATGCAAGTATATAATAATAATATAAACAATTC
>CAIGRP010067699.1:0-25722 GCA_903798385.1 Fraxinus cuspidata | reverse complement strand
AAGGGCTGCACCTGTCTAATGTTCTTCTTCGTTGAATACATGAGTGTCAATTTTTTTAATTCATTAGCCTTTTTCTCGGCGGCATCTTCCTCATTAGCTTCATCCAGGAGTTCGTTTTCAGGTTGGTCTGCTGTTCCAATTTTCGTTTCCAATCTAAATATCTGTATTCATAACAAGCCATATTGTCCTGATTCAATTCACAAAAACATTCTTCTTCCCAAAAAGAATTGTAAAATTAGAAAGAATGTATTGTGAATTAAATTAAACAGAATCCCTTATATCATCTTCGATAACATGCTTAAAAACCAGGAATTCCTATACTTTTAGTATTACAAGCAGAACCCATAATTATGAACATCTTTAATCGCGAAAAAGTGAAAAAGTTATCCTTTGCCTAAAATTAAAGAGAGATTCCTTTTGTCTTTGTAAATAAATCTATCATTAAAAATTACCTTATTCGACTCAATAGGAACAATTCTCAACGTCTGGGTATCTTTATCCAGTACACCAAGGGCATACTTGCACAACTGTGGTACTGTGGCTTCACCGGAATAATTCGTCCCAACAAAATCTACCGAGGATCCATGAGGGCTCACCACCATTTGCAGCCGATTACTCTTCTTTACATTCCTATAAACCTTGACACTTGCTTCTGGTTCGCTGTGGTTCTTCAACGGGTCATAACCGGAAGGGAAGTAGCCGATTAATGGGGAGATTTTATCTTTCTTTTCAGCAACAGTCTGGATTTTCACATCTATTTGCTCCTTTTTCTTTTTCTTCATCTTTTTTCTCGATTTTGTAGCAGGGTTCTGTTCTTCTTCTTCTTCTTCGTGCCGTACCTTTTCTTCTTCTAGTAATGATTTTTTCTTCTCTTTCAATTTTGCCATTAAGTACGGTGAATTACAAGAGACGCCGACGAATGTTCCAAAATTTCTGGTGGAGCAGACGGGGAGACGACCAGCTGAGGTTTAATCAGTATTTTGATATGCTTCGAAGTATAATTCTAAGTTTATTAGGTTTCCTGTGTTGGGCTTTACCTAAAAAGCCCAGAAACTATCTCAATGATAAACAAGAATAACTCTTATTCAGCCCAAAACCAAATAAAAGTAGTAATTTAGGGACAGAAACGACCGCCAAACCGAACCGGTCGCGACTTTGAAACCGTTAGTAATAGGTCCACGTGGTTTATGTTTAGATCAATCAAACTGTTTAAAAATAGTTTGATTTATGTTTCGATAATTAAAAATCGCTTGCAATCAAACCAATGTTTATTCAATTATCATTTTAAAAATAGTTACCTGTTCTATCCAAGATATATTATTCATTATATTGATTTATATTTCAATAAATTAACTTGTTAGTCGACTTCTATTGACTCTTTAAACAATAATAGTTTATAAATGATAATATTTTTTTTTTCTTTTGAAGAATGGAATTGCAAGCTTAAATTTTATAGTTGAACATTGTATTAATTTATGATTCAACCCTTGTAAAGAGACAATGTTTATATGTAGAAGATTTAAATATGAGTGTCACAGTGAAATTTCAACTAACTAATATTTTTTTTTTCATTTGTTTAAAAGATGTTATTTTTATGTTTCTAAACCTGCAAAAATTGCTTGGTTCCTTTATTCTATTCAAAAATTTTGAACTTACTCTTTGTATCAAAATCATCCATGAACTTAACTTTAAATGGAAATATACATGTATTCATAAATTTACATCTCATCGATACATGAAATAACTCTTATCACGTTGAAGTTAATGTAGCAATCTACATGGTAAGTAAAGTGTACATATGAAATAATGTGACAAACACTTTGACATTATCATTTATCAAACACGTATTTTATATTGCATTTTGTTTGCGGGTTTTACGTGCTTTGAAGAGATCGAGGGTGTGTGTTCTTCTATTCCATGTAACCACATATCATATCAATTTGTTTCCAAATTGCAAACATGAGACGAGACTGTGCAGTAATCGAATATAGGAAACAACTTGAAATTGACACCCTATCGGAGCGAACACCAAAATGCATTTCCTCATTAACATATGAACAATTGCTATAGAGTTTATTTAATGTTTTGTGGTGTCAAATATATATTTAATCGTTCAAGTTTTGGTCTAAAAAATAATGTCATGTAATTCAAGAAAATGTATAACATTTTCCTTTTTCATTTCTTCATATTCTATTATTTATGGAATTAACTTTAGAATTTCCAATAAATTCCTAACGGTTGGATTCAAAAACTAAAACATTTGCTTTCGAAATGTTTCAATTGAATGAGAAACTCACTTCTATTACAAATTTATGAATCAATGTATAATTTTAATACTCTGATACAAAGAATAAAGTTTATTTATGATTTTGATACAAGGATAAAGTTCGTGTAACATTCACGTAATTAACTAGCCAAGTGCTTGCCAGGTACACTCTGTTTATCGTTTGAAGTATAAATTTGTATATTCTTACACAAATTATATATATATATATATATAAATTTATTTTTTGTGAAAAATTACTTTCACCCTTTCATCTAAAGCATAGACCTATAATTAGACCTGGTTTGGCCAGCAAAACCTCCTTGTGAAAATCCTGGTAAATTTATTTCAAATCCTTTGTACACATCAAACAAAAATACACATTTATAAATCACATGCATCCAGCCAACTATTCTTGATAACATGTTATTTGTTAATTCCCTTAATAGGAAATAAAATGTGGTTCCCCTAAATGGATAAAATACAGGACCTTTTTTCCCTCACCCCCATCCCATAACAAAATAAAGAAGCAATTTCTCAATGCAAATGAGACCTCTAAAATATAGATTGCAACTTGATATTACAGCCTTAAATTGTGATGTTAACTAGTTATGAAGGAAACGTGTTCAAACGTCCTTGAAGTTCCTCTACGAGTCGACTTCTAGGAACTTCATACTCTTTAGAGGCTGCAACATCTTTTAACTTTACGACCCCCTCGTTAAGTTCCCGTTCCCCTATGATTACCATCCAAGGGATTCTCGATTCTCTGGCCCGATCAATGTGCTTCATCACTCTTTTGTGGACATTGAACTCGGCTTTCACCTTCGCATCCCATAGTTCGGTTACAAGTTCAGCTGCCAACGATAAATCATCACCTAGAATGCACACTAGGACTTCAGTTTCAGCCGCTCTAATATCCTACGAGGTATAAAAAGACTGTTAGTAATTTTGACATAAGAGTCATCCAAGTCCATGGAAGAATCAGACGAGCATGTTTGGCTAAGCTTACAACGTTCATTTACAAGTAAATAAGAAAGTTATTGATCAAAAAGTAGATATAAGTTGCTCATTTGAGAGTGAAGTAAGAGTAACTTAGATAAAAAAAATTCCACAGTAAGAAAAAATTAACTTATCCAAACATGTTTAGAAACGTAGCCAATAACGAAAAAGTCCAATATTAACACTTCAAAGATTTTGTCTATCAAAATAACTCGGAATGAAAAGGAAGCCACTGGAGAAAAGAGTAATATGTTCGAAATGAAAATTAGAACAGCGTAATAGTCTAATACTGTGCTAATAATTTAACTTCAGGTGCATTTATTCCGAATTAAAAATCAAAAGGGGTTCCAATGAAAAGGTTTAACCTGGTCCTTGTCTCTTTGAAGCTGCTCCATTATTGCAAACACTCTTTCAATTCCTAAACTGATTCCAACTGCAGGAACCTGCTTTGTGCCAAACATCCCTATGAGATTGTCGTAACGTCCACCCGCTGCAATTGAACCAACCTGTGAAACAATAAGATTTAATTCTTTTAAAGATATTCTCACAAAAATATATATGATGTAAATGCAATCAGAGTAACAAAAAAAAAAAAGGACGAAGGAGAAAAGTTGGAAGTATTTCATGTCACTCCAGCAATAAATTGGTCGTGTAACTTGATTGCACGCTTTATAATTTGCATCTCCAGAGGACAGGAAAAATTAAATTGAACAATATTAGTATATCGCCTAAACATGCAACTCTTGGAAGACTTGACAGCAAACAAGCAGCTCATTTGCACCCTTTTCTGGCGTATGCTGTTTATTAGCATATGAACTATCTACTATAAAAATGTCCACACACGAATACTCCACTGCAGAGAATTATAAAAAGAAATACCTGTGCAGCCCCTTTAAAAACAGCTTCGAATATGACTCCAGTATAGTAATCGAGACCTCGTGCAAGACTCAAGTCAAAAACCACTTTGTCGATACACTTTGACTTCTCCAAAGACTTGAACAAAATTTCCAGCTCATTCAATGCAAGCTCAGACTCATTGTTCTCCAAGAACTTACTGCCTTCCTGTTTTAGCTTAGACAACAATTCCACAGGGGCTCCCCTTTCTCTAACAAAAGTTCCAATTTTATCTGCTATCTCCTCTGTCAAACCCTTCTCTTCCACCTACACAGGTGATACATGTAATCTACAAATCTTAAACTATGTTCTTTCACAAAATTTAATAGTGCGTTTGGAAAGATTTATAAGTGATTTATAAATCATTCATAAATGGAATGTGTGGTTAAAACTGGAGGTTCCATTTGAAAATGAATTTTTACAATTCATAAATTGATTCAAACAGAGGCCAAAATAACTGCACGAATAACAGCAAAGACAGTTGAATTTGTATAAAAAGGTAATAGACCTCAAGAATTTGCTTAGAAAATTAATGTAGGATTCTTCAGTATATTGCCAAAATAGAAGCATAGGTTACTGTGTCTGCAAAATTCATGTGATAGTGGCCCCTTTTCCAACCCGACAAATTTTCAAATATACCCCTCCAAAATGAATAAAAAACTCTTGATGGGCATATACACGTCGGAGAGGAGGATTATATTGAATACTCCTGTATGAGTCTGGACAGCACAGACTGAAGCTATTAAGAAAAGATTTATATTTAGGTCCTCTTTGAGCCTCATTTTGGGGGGAAAATAGGTTTTGGAATAGTGATTTTTTGGAGAATCTGCAGTTAAAAAATAGGGAAAATATTGGGCTTACGCGTGAAATTATTTTATGGGTGAAACTATGTTGAAAATAAGTTTTAGAAAAAATGAGTTTTGGGGAAAATGGAGCTCAAACATAGGCTTAGTGTATCTTCCTCCCTTGCACGCCCACCCTCTATAACTCCAATAGTCCTCCAAAATAAACATTTTGCAACTTACAGTTATTTATGGATAAACAATGAAGAGTAAACCAACCAGTTTCATTATTATGGAACACTAAATAGAGTAACTTCAAAAGAAACTGAACTAGAAAGCCAGGGCAAGAGGCGAGTGCTTTATCTTAGCATTTGATATACAATATATGATGAGTTATTCTCTCATTCCATCCATGGCAGCAAGTGATCATCCACAATTAGGGCAATAGGCTAACATACTATAACAGCAAGTGTAAACATTTTTAGCACCAGAACACAGAACTCACCATTTCCTGTTTTATCTGCTCAAACGTTTGCTTGTCTAACTTGTCAATACTTGAACAAATCGTTCTAAATTTTTCTTGTGGCACCCCACATAAAGCCAGCATTCCATCAAGTAACTTCCGGTGATTCAGCTTCACCTGCAAAAGTTTATGGTAAAAAGGTTAAAAATGAAATAACATGTGTATCTAATCAAGCATCTTAACAAGAGTTGCCAAAACATGTACAGATTGAAGAGGGATGAGAAAAGCAAAGCAACAGAGCAAATGCATACATAAAAAAATAAAAATAAAAAACTAATAACATCACCATGTAAAAGCCATATTCTTTTAGTTAATATTCTTTCAAAACTGAAAGCCATTTGCTGATAGACCACCAGCCACTAGACCAAGATCAAACATTTTCCACTGGCTCTTCTAATTATTAATGTCATTCTACCACATAATGGCAGATCATCAATTCATCATTGATATAGCCAATAACAATGGTAAGATAAGGCATAAAACAATCTCTGAAGTCAAAAACAACAGAATAGAAATATTTAAAAATATACTCATTGGCACTGTTCAGAAAATTACCTCATAATTCCCAATATCTAGTTCATTAAGCAACTCTGTCAAAATCTTAATGACCTCAAAGTCTGGTCCCATTTTCTCAAAATGACCAGCGATGTCAAAATCACATTGATAGAATTCACGGTATCTACCCTTAGATGGGTTGTCCCTTCGGTACACCTTCGCTATCTGATACCTTTTGAATGATGTCAGGCCATTCATAGCCACATATCGAGCAAATGGAACTGTCAGATCATAGCGAAGTGAACAAAGTTCTCCACCCTGTAAAGAAACAAGAAAATATTAAAGCTAGAGGAAGAGAGAGAGAAGAAGTTATAATTTGGTAAATTTATTACACGTTATTCACTCAATTCTGTGATATAAATGAAATCTACAACCCAAAGACCGTTGAGGAAATTTATTCCTTGTCAAAATGGGATCTGTTTATCCAAATTGTAACATGTTAAAATAGATAAAGATTATGAGTGTGGAATCCATGTGCACAGAGATCAAATTAGACATAATGTCCTGCTTAGATGGCCAATCAAATATTTTATCCTAAGGAGGTCGGGAACAAAAACTAGTCACCCATAGCTTCTTCATTTTTATTTTTTTTTAGCAAATAAGATAACTATTGGAATATAGAAAATCTCATAGCACAATTATAAATAAAGCGATGAGAAACAGTACAGAAAAAAAATGTATATAAATGCATAAGTTGTTTAAATTGTATGGAGATTTTAGTAAAAAATCTTGTATTCCCAGTAATTACGCTATATTTCTTGACAATTGGTGCCAAACCCAAGCAATGTAAGAAGATTCCAAGCAGGTTGACACATCATAAAAAAGTTAATCTGTGACATAGATCCTCTAGAACATCTTATTGGAGCATCTCCTGCTCGCTATGTGTTGCATCGAACTTTGGATATAGTGACAAGTGTCCATATGCCATAGGCTAGAGCATAAAGCGATAATGAATATTAGTGCTCTAAAGTGTTGAGAGGAGGGCCAGGATCCATTCTAATAATCAGGTGCAAGAAATAGTAAGACTCGGAAAATATAATTATAGTAGGGACTTTGAACACATGACTACTTAATAACTAACGGATTAGATTCATAAGAGTGAAGTCGTCAGTAGAGATGACAAAAAAACCCGACAAACCCGATACCCGCGGGGCCCCGCCCCGAACGGGGAGGGAAAACCCGCTTAATCGGGTATTCGGGGCGGGGACGGGTAACGGGCCCCCGCCCGTTTAATTTTTTATTTTTTTGTTTTTATAATTCAATACTTTAAATTGAAATTTTCATTAGTTCTAATAAAAAATGGCAATTAAAATTATTTGTCTAAGTCTAATGAATGAGGGCAATAAAAATAAATTATCAAAAACTAAAAAAAAAAAAATTAAATTTATATATATAATTCAATACTTTAAATTGAAATTTTCATTAGTTCTAATAAAAAATGGCAATTAAAATTATTTGGTTAAGTCTAATGAATGAGAGCAATAAAAATAAATTATCAAAAACTAAAAAAAAAAAAATTAAACGGGGAGTAAACGGGGAATGACCCCTGTCCTGCCCTGCCTTAAACGGGGAACGGGGCGGGGAATTACTTAGCGGGGCGGGGGTGGGGGAGGTATCCCCGCCCCGCCCCGTTGCCATCCCTAGTCGTCAGAGTTTGCATAAAAGATGAGATAGTTGGGACTTGGGACATAATGTAAAGGCATTTGAGAGCACGTGCTATAAATTTTGGAACAAATCATTCATCTAAGTTTAAGAGATGAGGTATCGGAAGTTAAAAGGATCTGGAGGGATTACATCACTAATGACTAAAGCCAAGGATGAGTTAATTAGTGATATCGGCTATGATGCGTTATTTAAAAGTAGATGTGCTCACTTGATTGTTTTAGAAGTGGACAAATTCTAGTCAAATATAATTTATCCTTGTCATAGAAATATGGTAGGCCGGGTAATGACTATAATGTTATTCTTAAAGAATCTAGTTAAGCAACAAACATGGTTAATGTTGCTTGATGTGGTTATTGAGAGAGAGAATAAAAGTGCAGAATGTTGGAGTTGATTTTTCTTGATCGATCAACAAATTAATTGTGAACATACCAAGTATGTAAGGCCTAGCTTCAACATGTCTGATTCGCAATACAAGAACAGTGCCAATCATGAATATGCACATAAAAAAATGTGAAAACAATCTATATTTGAGAGTGGTCCTCTGAAACAAGTAGCATACCTGATCAGCGAGGTCATAGATCAACTTCGAGTCTTCACCGTACTTCCCCATAAGAGTCTCTCTCAATTCAAAGGCGGGTGTATCTAGAGCCCTCGCACCGTGCCTTTTGAAAACGTCTACTATAATCGAGAAGGCTTTCTCTCTTATGGCCATCTGTTCTTTTGCAAAGTCACGAGTACCCTGCGTAATGCAGCAAAGCAAACATGTATGTTGCTTTATGCAAAAAGCATTCCTTGAAAAAGGAACAATCATAACTCAAACAGGTGGGCACCTAATGCTAGACGAGCTATCAATGCTATAACCAATCAAGAAAAGACCAAAACCTCCAAGAGGGAAACTTCATTAACCAAAGACTACAAACATATCAAGGTAAAGAACACACCAATAAAGCCCACGATCAATTAACTGATGATGAGAATCTAGAAATGACTCGCAAGTTCATGCCCTTTCAAAGCTTTCCTCTCAATCAACAAATAAATACCAAAATATTAAAGAACTTCCGGTGACCTTAATATCTCTTTATATTTAAGCATGACTAGAACTCGCCAAAAATGCTCTTGTTTGAATAAATAGGACTAGAAGGAAAATGGGGCATCCTCATAGAATCAGAAAGGGAAAGAAGATTTGCTAAAATATTGAGCCTAGCATCAACGCCGCAGCTAAAGTTTGGTCAACACTCCAACCAAGGTTTGGTCTAACAACGATGGCCCCTACGCTTATACATTCTATGCTAGTGTGACTCATCATTAGAAGGACCATATGAGCACACGATGTGCATGATTTCCACTAAAAATTCTCAAAATTCTCATTTCAATTATAACTTACTTCCCTGCAATTCACTCAGCTCTTGAGCTCTAGGAGATCTTTATGCCTCATTATGCTTCTACTAGAAAATTATGTGGAGCATTTACCTTAACAAGAAATTTTAGGACATTTCAGGATTAAGACTCGCTGTTCGTGAAGTTTGGGTTGAATCATATCTTAAACTCTACAGCAGGGTTTCAATTTTTTCAAGGGAAATCATTTGTGACATCATATGAGCTGTTTTACTGATGTACACATTTTGAATTTTGTTTCTTTATCCATATTGAGGAATTCTTACTCTGTAATTTGTACATTTCTAGCTTCTGTCAGGGATGCAATTTAATAAGACTGCCTGACGGAGTATTTGTAGACATACTGCTGATTCGACTTTACAAACTCGGGAACTGTAAAAACCAAAAGCTAAGTGAAAAAAGTTGCAAAGATATGATACCTTTGGAAGCTTTGGAAGTCTTCGACTTTCATTGCTTTCTACAATCTCTTTCACTTTCTTTAACAGATTGTCAAACCCCAGGTCTCTGGGATCCAACAATGAGAGGAAATTTTGGGAACATTTCTCCAGTACCATGGAAGCATTGACCGAGTCTAGTGCAGATGCTCCGCTCAGCAACCTGTTCTTAATGAATTGCATGAAAGCAGTTGTTCCTTTTCCAAGAACCACCTTCTTTTTCTTTTCACCTTTCTTATCTGTTTTTGCATTATTTTCACTTGAAGGCACCCTCTCGCCCCCATTGTTGACTTGGCTTTTCTCGACCAGGTCACTTCCCTCAAGAGAAATGAATGCAGTTGTGGCCTCCCAGGAGACAATCTTTCTCACCGAATCTGATAAGCCATATATTTCGTGTAAAAACAATACATAATCCTTCTTGGAAAGAGCAGCCTGTGCAGACATGTATAACTTTTCCAGAGAATCAACGCATGGGCATTTGGCATCCAACATATTTATCATAAAAGAACTCAAATCACCATGAGATGTTGAGCTGCCAACAAGTTTGGCACGCTGAAAACTGAGATCCCCCAAATTCCAGAGAGCCCCAGCCAATGATAACAGAACAGGCGACATGGCATCGGCAGTGCCAGAAGGGCAAGCTCTGGAACCTGAATTCAACTGAACCCGAGATCTAGAATGGAGCCATCGCAAACTCTCCCGGAAACTACCATGGGCGCTGGAAATCTTGGCGACAGCAGGATCCACAGGATTCTTGCTGGAGTTAATCAATTTAGACCCATTGAGAAACACCTTCAAGTCGGATGCCACAGCCACGTCGTCCTTAGAAGAAGAACCATCACCAGAATCAATCATATTGAAACAAGATGCATCAGCTCTCAGGGCCTCGCAAGAGAGGGCAGCCACTGCATCAGCGACAGCCGACAGGGCAGAAGACCTGTAATCAAGAATCGCAGAAATGCCATCAATAGCAGCCATTGAGAAATCCAAGAGAACCATGTCATCATTGGGCACATTGTCAATTGTATAATCAGGACCAAGGGACGTTTCCTTGAGTATATCCTGCAACTGAAATGCAGCTGGAGACAAGGAAAGC
This sequence comes from Fraxinus cuspidata, assembly GCA_903798385.1. Taxonomy (NCBI): domain Eukaryota; kingdom Viridiplantae; phylum Streptophyta; class Magnoliopsida; order Lamiales; family Oleaceae; genus Fraxinus; species Fraxinus cuspidata. The sequence goes on along the minus strand of CAIGRP010067699.1, from coordinate 15,116 downwards.
AAAAGCTTATTTAGAAGCAGAAGTAGTGAAGCTCTAGTCTCTTCGGGGCTCAAATAGTCAGGAATTGATAATGCAAAATTGGTGGTAGTAGCGGATTTTGATTTTGAAGAGGACGAGATCCTCGAAAGAGCTGATGATTCAATGTCAAAACGAGCAAGGCCATTGGCCACCTCAAATACCGAAGAGGACGTCAGTGAATAGCCCTTCCCACCCACTGTTACCACTCTTCTCTGGGCTGACATTGCTGCCCGGGCGAGAGTTCTTCCCCAATTTCAGGAAAGAGAACAAACCCTGACCAAAAAGCACATCAATACAGCGACAAAAGGAAAACATAAAGAAATGCAACAATTTAAACGAATACGCGTGGCCCAGTCTATGGGCTTAAGCTTTTAGACTAGATAGTAACATCTGTCAGAGCAGGGCAAAATAACTGAGTTCAAGTTTATCGCCGTTATCCATTAAAAATTGTGCAGACGTGAGGCTTGAAAGGAAAAAAATGAAACAGTTCGTTGTGTTTTAAATATCTGCAATCAAATTACAGAAAATAACTGTCGCTTTTGATGGCTCAAACAAAAGATGACTTACCTGATACCGGTTACGGAGTTGCCGATGGGACGGCGCCTGAAATTGCAGATATTCTTGGGTCTAATCTTTGCAGACGATTAGCTTCGTTGACTCCTAGGTTTTGAAGGTTTTCTCGTTGGGCTGTACACAAAATAGCCCGACAAGCAATCCGGGATTCCGGTTATAGTAAAAACTAGTTCAGCTTAAACCAAATGAAAAGAGCTAATGCTAAGCCTTGGGCGCTAAGCCTTTGGCTCCATTTTAACGTGTTTTTGTGAAAAAATATATTTTAGTGAAAATTACATCCCACCCTACTTTTAAAGATCAATATTTTAAAACTAGGATGAAAGCTTCATTATTCAAAAATCAGATATAAATTAACATTTAGTTTGATCTTCATTTTTTTTTAAAATACATTTTTCAATCTATTTTTTTTAATCACACATTTTTCAATAAAATAATATCATGCGCAATCCAAAAATTTTTCCTTCATTTTTAACCATACATTCTCATCAATTTAATATTCCAAAATGCATTATATACAAAAAATGGGGCTCAAACAAACTCTAAATTAATCTACATATTCACTGCGCCCCGCCCCGCCCCGCCCCGCCCCACCTCATTCATCTCAATTTTAGTCCCAAGCTTTAATTTATTTCTCCCTCACTTCTCTCTCTATTCTCATTGCACCGGCGGCGACCTTCTCAGTCACTTTTCTCTATCGTTGCACCCGCGATGATGTTCGCAACTGTCAACTTCGTGGTAGCACGCGATTGCTTTGAACTTAGTAGAACGACAACGTCGACGCTGTTGCAACAATAGTGTCTACTTGGGTGTTGGAGGTGACTGGATAGGTATGGTGGGGAGAAAACTGGTGGCGAGGGTGAGTAGATTGGTGATATTTGTAGTTTTGGTATCAGATTTGGCGATGAAGATGGAACCGGCACAACCTTAGTTGGTGGCATTAGCTTCTGTCATGGTGGCGATCCCGCTTGGGTGGTGTAGGTAACATGAGTTTGGTTGTGATCTGGTGGCGATCTGCAGCAGTGATGATTTGGGTATGAATGATGGGATTTGGCCGCGATCTGCAGCAGTGGCTATGACGAGAGATTGGGGGAAAATTTGGCTTTAGGCCATTGTACGATATACAGTGGTGACGATGATAGCCAAAGAATAATTAAACAAGAGGGGTGAATTGGTTATCAAAACTTTTTTTTCAAAAAATTAATTCAAGTTTAACCAAATTGAAAGTAAAATAAGTCAATCAATCAAACACAAAATGCACAAATACGAGAGTCATAAGTAAAAGGGAATGGAGTGTAAACGATGTAATTGTGGAGTTTAGATCTAAAAAATGATATACGTCCTCCTTTACCAAACTTTTCGTCACGAGTATGGCATTTTCACTATATTTGATTGACTTATCTACAATCCAAGCCCTTACAATGCTTCTAGTGACTTATAAACAAAAAGTATCGATCCTTATACACTATTGAGTTTTACGAAACCTCAATATGACTCACAAATTTAAAGTTGATTTTACAATTTGAAATTTTTCTCTTAATAAACGATATGATCAAATTAAGTACAAGGAGAGAAATATGCTAACACTTTAATAAATAGTAATGAATGAAACTCAAGTATTAAGTGAAAAAAATTTTGACGAAAAGAATGATTTTCAAAAGTTAATTCAATCAAAAAAATTTCAAAATAAATAAAGATGAATAAGATGTGTAATCAATATAATTTAGCTCAAAAATATCTCACTTAAATGCTCTCGAAAAATTTATATTGAATGCAAAGTGAAATGGTATTTATAACGGTCAAAACGCCAAAAATTCTGACTAAACAAACGACTCATCCAGACGTCCGCTTGCTGAATCTAACAACCAAATTAGCCATTGTATATTAGAATTCAGAACGATTAAAAAAATTGACTGTTGGGCGAACTGGATGTTCGCCAGAACCATCGGACATCTACTTGGACAGTGTTTTCCTGGATTTTTCTTTCTTGATTGTTTTGAAAAAGTGTAGGCTTTTGAATGACGTTTTCACTTTATTTTTCAAGGTAGTGACGCTTGTAAAAGTTTAAAAATCAAGTTGAATTCTTACTCTTTGAAAAATAATTTTTATGCAAGCGTTTTTATGAAGATTTTTTTCTCGTGCATAAAAAATCTATATTTAGAGTTTTAATGATTTGTTGCTAATGATTAAAGAGTTTTACCTTTATATATGAATACAAAACCTTTACGTCTAATATGTTCGATGTTTGACTGTAGAAATTCCTGTCTTTGATCGATTTGACGTGAATATACGGCTTCCATCACGATTTTCATTAATCAACAATTGAGAGTCTTTTGGTAGCAATCTATTTGTCTCCAATTGATCAATTTTGCAACAATAGCTATGAAAACTTGAATTCAATTATTAAAGACAAAATCACTTTGTTTGTTATAACTTATAATCAAAACATGAAGTCAATCATAGGTCAATTTCACCATTTTTTATTATGACAAACAAATGATGATTTGCAACATATTTATATATAAAAAAAACTTTAGATATCACACATGGTTCGTACATTCCCCATATCTTTTATACGTGTATTCATCATTGCTTATACAAATCAAGCATACATATCATCTTATATATATTTTTCCCTTTTTGACATGAGCAAAAAGAATATGAAAGTAAGGATCCAAATACACAAGTCAAGCATAGATCAAAAACAACCATAGGCACAAGTGATAATAAGAAAATTTCATTTAAAATGCCATGTGATATCCAAATCACAAAAACAAATGTCATTCATAAGACAATAAACTATAAGAAAAAAGATTTATCCAAAAAGCATAATAAAATATCCAAAATATAGAAATGTAAAATAGAAAGTATGACTATGGCCCTGGAGGCGGTGGAGGAAAGTGGCGACAGAAGTGAGCGCGGAAGGCATTCTGCTGAGCCTGCATCGTCGTTGTTGAGCTTAAATGGTATCTTGTTGAGCTTGTATGACAACATGTTGAACTTGCAACTGGTGAAGCATTTCGCCAATGCCGTCAATAGAGGATGTAAGGGAATCAATACGGTCGTTTAGAAAATTGTAGTGATCCTCGGTAAATGTAAAGCCACCTATTGAAGAATGAGAAATGCTAGAACTCGAAACGTCGTGAAGAGGATACAAAACTTGTGGTATATCATGGCGTCATTAGCCTCATCGAGGGTAGAGTCGAAGGACCTGAGGTGGTTTACTTTTGTGTGAGTTACCCATTGACCATTTTCTTTTACTATTTTCACATGTTTAAGAGTTTGAATAATGATGGTGTCGATAGGGCAAAGTTTAACAAAGGTATCATCATTTAAAGGAACGTTAAAATGTTTAACATAATGTGTGGAATGAACAAACTTCATAAAACCCAATGCAATAGTTGGAAAATCTAATTTCCGCTCGACAAGAAATGAATCAAGAATGAATAGATCAAAATTATTTAATTAATCTCGATGACCATTTCATAGAAGAATGACATGTGCAAATGATATTTTGTAAAATTTTACGTGGAAGATTTAATTGATTTGCATTAAATTTTGTGATATTCTCAATATTTTTCCCAGTAACTCGAAGACATACCTCAGTAGGATTATATCCTTCCAAGTTGAGATGAATTTTGTAAAGAAAAATATGAGTTTCACACATTTCAAGCTCAAGAATATCGCGGATGAGAGTTTTGTTGATGCTAATACGAATATTTTTAAGTAAATAAGAAATCTCATCCGAATAAGGAGCAATGAGCACATTGTTGTAAAATTCTTTCATGAGACGGGAATATGTATATTCCTTTTGATGTATCAATAGACATCAAACTCATATTTTCAAAATATTCCTCTATATGAAATGCTGTGCTTCAATGGTAAAATTGGCAAAATCAATATTTTTACCTATTAAAATTGGGGATTTTTCCAAAGGGTTGGTCGGCACCTCGGGTTCCATGTCGAATTTTTCATCGGATGAAGGTGGAGGAGATCATTTCATTGTGCTCTCGAGTCCTTTTTCACTCTTTTAGACTCCATAATTGTAGAAAATGATGGTAAAAGAACAAGTTTTTAAAAGAAAATACTAGGGTTTCAGATTTTTGGGAATTTTGAATTGGTGGTGGGAGAAAGTTTGAATTTTTGAGGAATTGGAGTGGTAGAAGTGATGGGTTTTTTAATTAGAAAGGTAATTGATGATTTGAAATGAAAAAATGAAGAATGTAGAGGATATTTAGGGAGAGAAAATGAAGAAGATGGGAGAGAAGAAAGGTTGTTGCATGATTTAAAATTTAATTTTTCGCGGAACAATACGTTCGGTTCATGATCCGAACGTTTGGGGTCCATTTCTTCAGTTTCTTCTATGGAATGGACAGGGTGTCCGAATAGTTCTTATGACTCGTCCAGTTCCCCCATTTTATTTACCAAATCAAATACAGAATATGTAACACCACATATAAAAATATGTATGAACACATAGTATGAATTCAACTTAGTTTTACACTTCAAATTCGTCAATAATCCCTAAACCTCTTTGAATATGTGAGAATCGACCAAGGGCTTGAGGTTTAGTTAGATATCGACCAATTAATTTTTGGTGTATACAATTTCTAACATAATATCTCCCTTTTTATGCATGATCTCTTAAAAAGTCACGTCTAATTTCAATGTGCTTCGTTCGAGAGTGCAAGATGAGATTTTTAGACAAGTTTATGCACCAGTGTTATCACACGCGATATGTATATGATCGATTCGACATGTGATAATCATTAAGAGTTTGTTTCATCCATAACACTTGGGCACAACAACTAGAGGTCGAGATGTATTTGGCTTCGACGGTTGATAATTCTATGGAATTTTGTTTCTTACTAAACCACGGCACAAGTGTAAAGCCTAGAAAATGACAAGTTTTGCTTATACTTTTGTGATCAATTGTGCAACTGACTCAATCGGCATCCGAATAGCTAAAAAGATCAATATGAGTACCCTTTGGATACCAGAGCCCTAAGATTTTAGTGCCACTAAGATATCTAAAAATCCGTTTTACGGTACTAATGTGAGATTCTTTAGGATTTGATTGAAATCTATCACATAAACACACACTAAACATAATATCAGATCTACTAACGGTTAAGTAAAAAAGGGATCCGATCATACCTCAATATTTTGTGACATCAACGGAAGTACCTTGATCATCTTTATCTAATTTTATGAATGTACTCATGGGAGTGTTCATAAGCTTTATGTAATCCATTTCGAACCTCTTGAGCATGTCCAAAATATACTTATTTTAATTGATGAATGTATAACCTCTAGCTTGCTTAATTTGGAGACAAAGGAAGAATTTGAGTTCTCCTATCATACTCATTTCAAATTCCATGCTCATGCATTTTAGATTTCTTCACAAATATGGATATTAGTTGCACCAAATATAATATCATCAACATAAATTTGAACAACAATTGTATCATTCTTTTGACTTTTGACAAAAAAAGGTAGTATCCGTTTTTCCTACTAAAAAACATTTAAAGTATAAATTTGTTCACTCTTTCGTACCAAGCCCTTGGAGCTTGTTTTGAACCATAAAGAGCATTTCTAAGTTTGAAAATATAATCTAGATACTTGGGATCTTTAAAGTTTGGTGTTTGCCAGACAAAAACTTCCTCTTGAATGAAGCCATTTACAAATCCACTTTTTATAACCATTTGATAGAGAGTAAAATCTTTTATGACAAAAAAATGCAAGAAGCGTGGAAATGGATTCTAATATAGGAACAGTTGCAAATGTTTTCTCAAAGTCAATACCTCTTGATTGTAGCCTTGGACCACTAATCTAGCCTTGTTATGCAAAATAATCTCATTTTCATCTCATTCATTTCTAAAAATCCATTTTGTAGCGATAACGGTTTGATCATTTGGTCTAGCGACTAAATCTCAAACATGATTTCTCTCAAATTGATTTAGTTCTTCTTGCATAGTTAGAATCTAAAACTCATCAAACTCGAATTCTTTGAAATTTTTTGGTTCAATTTGTGAGATAAAAATACAACTATTTAGGTGATTTCTTGTAGAAGCTCTAGTAGTAATACCTTTGGACGGATCACCAATAATAAGATCTTTTGTATGAGAGGGAACAAGCCTCCATTTTTTTAGTAGAGTCTGATCATTTGATACTTTGGTAGGTTCCACATCACTTTGTTGAATGTTTGCTTCTTCCTTGTGTTCTTTTTTTGAGTCATCCTTACTTTGGTATAGAATATCCATTTGTTTGAAAGGAGTTTCCATACCTACATAATTAGCAATACCTTTTTCATGATCAAGAGGATTAATTTCTTCAAAAGTAACATGCATAGATTCTTCAACGACAAGAGTTCTCTTGTTAAAGACTTTATAAGCTTTACTAATCGATGAGTAACCTAGAAATATTCCAATATCGGGTTTTGAATCAAATTTTCCCAAAAATTCTTTTGGGTTTAAAATAAAGTATTTACAACCAAAAACTTTGAAATAGCTGATATTCGGAATTCTATTTTTCCAAAACTCATATGGAGTTTTAGTTTTCTTTTGACTAACTAAAACTGTGTTTACAATATAGCAAGCGGTATTAACAGCTTCTGCCCAAAAGTATTTTAGCATGCTATTTTCATTTAGCACGGTCCTAGCCATTTCTTGTAATGTGCGATTCTTCCTTTCTACTATACCATATTTGTTGAGGAGTTCTAGGAGCCAAGAAAGTATGTTTATATCCATTTTCATTACAAAAATTATCGAAAGCAATATTATCAAATTATCCACCATGATCACTTCTAATAGTTGTAATAGAGTATCTTTTTTTCATTTTGAACCCTTTTGCGAAAGTGTTTGAATGTATTCAAAGCTTCATCTCTAAGCTTTAGGAATAAAATTTAAGTGAATCTAGAGAAGTCGTCGATAATAACAAAGGTATAATATTTTCCACCTATGCTAGCGGTTCTAGAAGGTCCAAAAAAATCTATGTGGAGTAGTTGAAGTGGTTTTGTAGTCGAAGAATATAGCTTTTTACTTGTTTATCAAATTGACAAGTATCATAAATTTTATCTTTATCAAACTTTAAATTTGGTAAATCTTCGACAAAATAATTTTTGGAGATTTTTGAATGATTACCAATGATTTCGATTCCAATAATTTTTGCTTTTGCATTATCTCCAAATATGACATGATCTCCATCATTTACTTTGAAATTGATAGTAACATTCTATCCCTGGTCATGTGTCTTGAGCTCCACTATCCAAGAACCATTTGCTCTTCATCTTCTTTGATTCCTACAAAAATAATTCAATTTTTTATCTTTGGAACACATACAAGTTTGGATCATTGGTAGTTATTTTTAGTAAATTCTCAAATCTACTTGTTCTTACTTTCAAAGTATAGCCTCTTTTTGGTTAGACAATTATATACAATATGTTCATCTTTATTGCAAAAGATATATGTAGTTTTTGAAGAAGGGGTGTTTGAGCTTTGACAAATAGATTTTCGAAAGATTTTTGTTTTAAAAATAGTTTATATCCAAATTCTTTTGATTACCAAGTATTAAATCAAAATTCTTCTTACCTTGAGTAAATTTACAAATAATTTTAGTTATTTCTTCAACTTTTGCTCTTAAGGAATAATTTATTTAATCAATAAGTCATAATCAACATTTTCATTTTGAGTTTCTAAAATTTTCTTCATTTCACTTTTCAACAAGTTGTGCTTCTTTTTAAGAATAAAGTGATTTAGAACGAGTTTTTCAAATTCTTCAAGAATTTCATTATAGGAGGTAGATAAACCATCATATGAATATTTTTCAATAGAGTTCACCACATCTTCGATTGCCATGAAACACATATTATCAATTTCTTCTTGACTATCATTTCCATCAGAATCATCATCATCCTCTCATCACATGTTACTTGAAATGCCTTTTTCTTGATATTTCTCTTCTTGTTTGGACACTTGGTTCTCTTGTGATTGGGTTTGTCACAATCATATCAAATGATTTTTTTGCTCCTCTCTTCACCCTTTGATTCTTTCTTTTGGAATCTCTGATTATTTCAAAAACTTCTCCATTTTTTAACAAGTAGGACTAGATCATCAAGCTCTTGATCACTCATATTTTCAGTTGTAGATTCTTCTTCGATTGTCAATTTAAGAGAAATTTGGTGCTTAGGAGGCTCCTTTGATTCCTCTTTGCTTTTTCTTCTTAGTCTCGGCATTGTTGAGCTCATATGTTATCAAAGTGCCATAAAGTTCTTCCAAAAGGATATGAGTTGATATTTTTGGTATTTTCTACCAATATCCTTAATGGGCTTCATTCTTCCAATAGTGACCTGGGTATTTTACTTACAAGTTCACCGTTAGTAAATTTTTTATCAAACCCTTTGAATCCACTAACAATATCGGTGAAGTGAAATCATGTCAACAATATGTTCATCTTATTTCATAAAGATATTTCAAATTCTTTAACCAAGAGATTAATTTTAGATTCATTTACTTTACTAATGACAACATGACTAACTTTCATTGCATGCCAAATATCATATGCGGAATCACACGTGCTAATATGATCAAATTCATTTCTATCTAAGGCACAGCAAAGTAGATTTTTGGCTCTAGAATTTAAGGATAATTTTCTTTTATCATCTTCATCATATTCCTCTCTAGATTTTGGAATGGTTTGATCATGTTTGCCATCAATTTTAATAGTCTTGGTATGCACATAAGGACCATATTCAATAACTTCCCTTATATTATAATCTATTGATTGAATGTATATCTTCATCTTAGCTTTCCAATAATTATAATGCATGACATCAAAGAAAGGGGGATGATTAGTAGAATGCACCTCAAGATTTTGAAGATTTTATTTAGCCAATGCTCAAGATTGTAGAATTTTAATTTTAAAATGAACATCTTGTTCTAATACCAATTGATAGCTCAAGAATGACTAACCAAGAAGGAGTGAATTAGTTATTAAAATTTTTTCGAAGAATTAATATAAATTCAATCAAGCAAAGACTAAATAGATAAATTCAAATAATGCACAAATGTAAATGCAATAAGTAAGAGAGAGAAAGATGATGCAAATGATACAATTATGGAGATTCAATCTAAAGCAATGATTTAAGTCTTCCGTTACCAAGCTCTTCAGCATGAGTAAGGCATTTTCACTATGTTGATTGTCTTATGATGATATCCAACATTTTACAACATTTCTAATAATTTAAAACAAGGAGCACCAATCTTTATACAATATTGAGTTTTACGGGACATCGACACGATCCACAAATTTAAAAGGAAATTGATTTTACAATTTAAAACTTATCTCTTAATAAATGATATGATCGAATTAAGTACCAGAGAGAAAATATGCTAACATTTTAATAAATAGTAATGAATAAGCTCAAATGTTAGGTGATAAAAAAAAAACTTTGTTGAGTAGAATGATTTTCAAAAGTTAATTTAATAAAAAAAAAATCAAAGTAAATAATTTAATAAAGATAAATCAATATAGCTTTGCTCAATAATCTCTCACATAAATGTTCTTAAAAGTGTTATATGGAATGTAGAGTAAAGTGACATTTATTGCAATCAAAATGCTAAAATTTCTGACCAACCGGACAATATGTCCGAACGTTCGCATACTGAACCGGACAACCAAACTAGCCCTTGTGCTTTAAAATTCATAACGGTGAACCGAAGTCCGTTAGCCCAACCGGACGTCCACTTGGACAATGTTTTTCTGAATTTTTCTTTCATGATTATTTTGAAAAGTGTATGCTTTTGAAGAATGTTTTCACTTAATTTTTTTTAAGATAAGTAGTCTTGTAAAAAGTTTAAAAATCAAGTGGAAATTTTATCTTTAGAAAAATAATTTTTATACAAGCATTTTTTATGAAATAATTTTTCTCGTGCATAAAAATTCAACTTTTGAGCTTTTAATGATTCATTATTAAGGATTAAAGCATTTTACCTTTACATATGAATACAAAGCATCTAAATCTAATATTTTCAATGAAAACTTGATTTGACGTGAATGTTTGATTTGTTCTTTTTTTGATTGATTTGACGTGAATGCTCGGCTTCCATCTCGATTTTCTTTGATCGAAAATTGCAAGTCTTTTGGTAGCGATCCTTTTATCTCCAATTGATCAACTTGGCCACAATAACTATGAAGACTTGGATTCAGTTGTTAGAAATAAAACATTTTGTTTGTTATAATCAAAACATGAGATCAATCATAAGTCAACGCCTTCTTAGTTGTGCATTGACCTATTTATAGGAGATTGGTATGGAATTTTAATCATTTTATGATTTGAAATTCTTTATTATTTTGTTGAAAAATCACGATTAAGTTCATATTTTCAAAGCTTATTGACTGCATGTTTGTGCCCCATTTGTTTGTCCAAAATGTATTTTAGAATAGTAATTTGATAAAGAATGTGTGGTTAAAAAAATAATGAAAAGTTTTTGATTTGCATGTAATATTATTTTATTAAAGAATGTGTGGTCGAAAATAAGAGAGAAAAATTTATTTTGAAAATAATGGGGACCAAACAAGTATATTCATCCAGAAATATTTTGTTCTTTTGTAAAGGCACAATGAACTAACATCAAGGTTTATTTGTTAGAAATTACAACGAGATGAACCTTGTTCATCTCCAAGGCTATTCGAGGCTTCTAATCATATTTTTGGTTAAGTGTTATTTATAGAATAGTTCCTTTTGCACTCAAAGGCATTATGTCGAAGCAGAGTCTAAAGTTGAATATTAGATTGTGTTGGCTTCTATTTATTTTGAAATATCTTGTCGAAGCGGTATCATAAGATTAAGGGCTTTTTATTCATTCTTAGGCATTTTGCCGAAGCATAACTTTTGTAAAATATCAAATTATTTCGTTATTTCTAAGCGTTACATTCCAAACCAGGGTGACTTAGGACATGCCTCATTTGGCGATAAATTAGTCCCCCAAGTCTAAGCCTCATATTTATATGAAAGGGCTTTGTCATGATAGGTGCCATTAAATGATCATATAAGCACAATATGTTTCTTATAGTTTTCATAATAACATGAGAAGAAGTATTGTGCCATACTTATTCTTACTAGTAGTAAGCATCTGTGTTGCACTTCTTATGTATCAGATGAATGATATGCATAATGTCTTTAAAGTACTAATATCAGTTTAGAAAGTAGTTGAGGTCATTGATATTGTTAGAGAAAAGTTAAAATTGTTATATATTACTATCTATTAACAAAAAAAATAAAAATTGATAGCCACCATACATAGAAACATCTTTGATTAACCTCTTATATGGATAGATATATTTGAGATATTATTTTAAAAAATATATTTTTTAGCAATGTAATATTTAAAATCTATTCCAATATTGACCGGAACAATAAAAAAACCTGACTCCCTTGTGAGAATTCCACATAAAAACTAGAAAATACTTACAAAACATACATGGACCAGAAAATCTCATGTTCATCTCAACATTTTTGTGACATGTCCTCTACTTTCTCTATGATTTCTTTAATCTTGTGAACTATACAGAGCAATATAATACAAAAGTTAACATGAAATAGTAAGTCAGAAGGAAAATAAATTATCAAAAGTAAGAGAAAGGAATATGATAAATGTACAGACCTATTTTTATTGAGTGCACCACACACACTACAACAAAAACAGCCTTTCGCAACGTTAAAAAAACGTTGTCGAAGACTTTTTGCAACGTTTGGATGTATGTTGCAAACCTCGATGTTATCGTAGAGTGGAAAGATATGGAAACGTTCAAACCATATTTTGAACGTTGCTATATTATTTTAAAAAATATATTTTTTAGCAATGTAATATTTAAAATCTATTCCAATATTGACCGGAACAATAAAAAAACCTGACTCCCTTGTGAGAATTCCACATAAAAACTAGAAAATACTTACAAAACATACATGGACCAGAAAATCTCATGTTCATCTCAACATTTTTGTGACATGTCCTCTACTTTCTCTATGATTTCTTTAATCTTGTGAACTATACAGAGCAATATAATACAAAAGTTAACATGAAATAGTAAGTCAGAAGGAAAATAAATTATCAAAAGTAAGAGAAAGGAATATGATAAATGTACAGACCTATTTTTATTGAGTGCACCACACACACTACAACAAAAACAGCCTTTCGCAACGTTAAAAAAACGTTGTCGAAGACTTTTTGCAACGTTTGGATGTATGTTGCAAACCTCGATGTTATCGTAGAGTGGAAAGATATGGAAACGTTCAAACCATATTTTGAACGTTGCGAATAACGTTTTTGCAATGTTTTTTTAACATTGCGAATAACTTTTTTGCAACCATTTTGCAATGCTTTTTGAACATTGTCAATAACCTTTTTGCAACGTTTTTTCAATGTTGCGAATAAATTTTTTGCCACGTTTTTTGAACGTTGCCGTAGGTCACTAATTTATTTATTTTTTTATTTTTATTTTTATTTTTTTATTATTTTTTTTTTGTAATGTTATTTGACCATTGTATAGGTAAAATAAATAAATAAAAATCTATTCATCGGACAATTTACACAAATTAACTAATAAAATTCATAATAAATTCATCACGAATTTTTGAATCCATACAAAAATGACCTAGAACAAAACAATAAAACAAGATTCAATAATTTTACCAAATAAGTCAATTTTAGTACAAAATTATCTTCGACGACTTTGCTGTCAACATTCCTATGCTAACGTCTTCTATCTTCAACCTTAATCTTTCACTGAAATCACGAACATGGAGCAGGGGCTAAACTACCATATGAAACATGAAGCAAAAACTACAAGTAGAAAATAGAAAGCTTTAGCAAACTAAAATTAAACCAAATCAAATCGCAGATAAAAATCATCATAAAAAGATTTTAAAAGTAAATAAATGTAGTTAATTTAAAAGCAAGAACATCTTCATTTGCAATCAATGATCAGATAATATAGGACTGCTTGCGCTCTTAATTAAATTACTCATTCATCTATCTAGCTTCACTCTTACTAAAGATTAACCAGGTAGTCATATGAAACCTTATTACAAGTGCGAACATCTAAATGTAATCAGTCCAGGTAATATTTGTCTTTATGTGGGTATTTTAGTTTTTACACTTGCACTTTTTACAAGCAGCACATCAAATATGAGCTCTCAATACAAAATTATAGTAACATTTCTCAATGTAACAAGATTTCTTAATAGTAATGAGAAGTATAATGCGCACAAGAACTATTAATGGATATACCTTGCGAAGGAGAATAGCAATGTCAGCATGGGAGTCTTCAATGGACTGACTGCCACACTCTGTGCACCTCACATTGTGACTTATGTTCATAGCTCGTGCTTCCACCACATGTTTCTTTGTCACTGGGTCCTCTTTGCCCTACATCACTTTCACAACACTACATAATAACCTCTACAATGCCAACCAACCTTGAAAAAGAAGACAGTGGACCTATCATTTTCCCAGAATAGAACCAAAACAACAGATAAATGTTTGAATTTGGACAAATAAGAAATGATTTATTCAAAAGTATATAAAATACAAGACCAAAATTTAAAGCAACTATAATCAGATCTGAAGAAATAATAATTTCAGGAGAAATAATAATTTTATTATAAAAAATAATAATAAGCAAGAAACAAAGGCAAAATGCAAAGTTGGTGGTGTGGCTGACACAAGATAGGGTTAACAAACGAAGCACCCTCAAGACATCACAATGCTACTAAGTTCCAGTGCAAAATGCCTGCAATTTATTTTGCATTGCCAAAAATAAAGTCCGTTGATCCTTGGATGAAACATTGGTAAAGATGGTGTGACCAGTTTGATCCAAAAGCGTATATTGTGATCTCAGAAATTTAACACTGTAAAACATAGCTTTGTTGTAGAAATTCTTAAGGCAACAGCTTGGTATCCATCAACTCCTCCAGGCATTGCACACATTGTATTCTGCCATGAACAGACATTCAGATTTTGAAATTTGATTGTTATAATGATGTTCAAAAAACCTAATTTACTGCAAATACTACCTGAAAAGTGATCCCTGTTGCAACAAAGTAATCAAATTCTATTGTGGCGGTGGCTGAATTAAAAGTCCCAAGTACAGCTCCATTTTTATCCTTGTCGTACCATGTTATAACTGATTCAGATACTCGATTCTGATCTCCAATGATTTAGTAAAGATATGCAATATGCGAAACAGCTTAAGGCAGGTATGAGGAAATGGGGGATGACTTTTGTTGTAGCCTTGGTAGAAATTAAAGAGGATCAGGTTGTGGAGCTACCTAATCAGGTTGCAAGTGTCTTGGATGAGTTCGTTGTTGTGATGCTCCCAAAACTTCCAAGAACTCTCCCATTTCAGCGTGTTGTTGAATACAAAATTGAACTCGAACCAGGTGTGAAGGCTCCTGCACATGTCCCATATCGAATGGCTCCGTCTGAGTTGGCAGAGTTGAGGAGACAGCTTGATGATTTACTTGATGC
>CAIGRP010067698.1:0-10270 GCA_903798385.1 Fraxinus cuspidata | reverse complement strand
GGGTTTCTCATAACCTGGTGCCTACGGTCATCTGACTTGGGTTAATCGGCCTAAAGCTCGCTACATGGGTCATTTTAATCACTTAATGAAGAAACGCCTGCACTTGAGAAAAATCATAATGAACCTCATTTATTGAATGACATGAAATAAAATATTTTGCTCATATTCAGGGGGAGAAAAGTACTTCCATTTATAATGAGCATTACGCTATAGGTTCTAATGTGCTTTACATGGTTTGTCTTTCATAAGTAGGGGAATAAACTTATTGGAAGTGATGTTTAGTGTGCCATTTCTCACAGATTTAAGGTCTCGAGTCCTATTTTCAAAGGATTAGTGACACTTTACACATATGGGTCGTTTATACAATTTACTCAATGATAACTTGAACTATGTGGGAAGGTTTATTAGTTCAGTGCTTATCCTTGTGCATGTTCATAACATCATTTTTGTGTTATTCTATGTTAATGCTAAAATATAATAATCAAAATGAAGGGTATAAAACATTTTTTTTATGCTCTTTCACTATATGTTATCTCTTGTCATTTTGTGACAAAAAGGGGGAGTAAGTGTAGGTATATTTTGGATGAAATTATAAATTCAGTATTGCTAATTAAGTTTTTTGATGTTTTGTAATATCAATATTTCGTTTTGGTATGTTGGTTTGTATTGATATTACGTCTTAATTTAGCATGTGGCGTGACACTGAAAAATGAGTTATAAGTTATTAACTGCTTCATTCATTTTTACACTTAGTACTGCTTGATTAACTGCTTAAATTTGTTGTACACAATTGTGACAAAGTGTATGTAAAATTACTGGGTACTTGAGGTTGTTTATTTTAGAAAACAGGTTTTGATAAAAAGAAAAGTAGAATTTGAGCAAGACAGTTATTGGTTGTGTCAGTTGTTGAATCTCTATTTTATTTCAGGACTGGCCTGACCTTAGATTGTTGTTTTATCACATAATGCCAAAGGGAGAGCTTGTTAGATATTTAATGTAATTGGTAAGTCTGTGAACAAAAATGACTTAAATTGATATGTTGTAAAAGTCAAGGAGCAATATGCAATTAGTGAAAGTTGTGTTATTTTAGGTATAGGGTTCGAGAATGGGAAAGAAGGAAAAATGGTGCGGAATTTCGCTAGACTGTCGCCAAGGGTTGGCTCGAGTGTCAAAATAGAAACTGCATCGCTCGCCTGTCCCCTCGCCTTTGCTTGAGCGACAACCCGTCGCTCACCTCTCACTCGAGCAATAGTGCTATCAGAGAATTTTTTTAATTCGTTCTTTAAAGGTTTTTGTTTTGGCCCATTCATTCCTTAACCTAACTTATAAATACAAAACGCCACATAACCGTTTTTCTAAGGTTGATCATTGAAGGTCTGTTCTCTTTTGTTATTTTCAAGTCATTTTCTGTTTTTGATTTTCCAAAATAGTGAAAAGGTGTTCTCTTTCCTATTTTCGAAAATGCATTTTCAAAAACAAGTAAAAAATTTATAAAGAAAACTCAAAACAAAAAAATTGTCATTTTGGGTGTTTATAATCAAATCAAAATTTTCAAAACGCGTTTTATGTGTTTTCAAAACATATTTTCATAATGCCAAAAAGAACAAATTTTCAACAATCTCAAAATGGACACTCAAAACACAAAACTCAAAATGAATTCAAAACCCAAAACACAAAACTGAAGCACAAAGAGAACAACCACTTAGCTTTTCATATTCTCTTCATCAATTACTCTTCAACCTTCATCATTCACATGGTGATCTGGGGTGAGAAAAACATCAATTTCATAATCCAAATACCAAATTGTTGTTTCCTCCATATCTATTAGAGTTTATGAATATCAAGGGAAGGTGACTGAAGTTCCAATCGTTGAAGAACGCGGTGTTCTTTGTGAATTCACATGAGATAGACGATTTCACAAAACTTGGAGTTGCTAAAAGAGAGCGCAATTCAGGAGAGATTTGGAAACTGGAGTTGGGAGTTGGTGCATGAGCACAAAATCTAGGAAAACTGTTGGAATTGCAGTCAAGATATCAGAGAGTACGTGTCGTCGTCTAGTATAGTAGACTGTAAGTTATAAATCGTTTATAGTGGATTGTTGACCCGGAAAGTGCCCAAAATTTTTACCCAGTTGGAGTTTTTTCGTGATCATACCGTGCGTTATTTATTGTTTATTTACTATTATTATATTTTGCGGTATTTAAACATAGGATAATCGAAATGGATGCTTAATCATCTAGTAATAATTAATTGGTGACTTGTTGTTGATTAAATATAAAATTTTAATTCGGCATTTACACCTATTCACATCCCTCTAGGTGTAGTTTGGGTCGAATTTTGTATTTTCAAAACTTATGAATTGTGTAGAGAAATAATTGATTAATTATTAATACGAATTTTTAAATATATAAATTATAAACAAATTTCAAGGGAGTATTAAACTTCAAACATGTATACACACACACACACTTCAATTCTCTCCTTATGATCTTACAAAAGAATATATATTTTTAATTGTCTTTCATAATATCCGAAACATTATATTCGCTTAAAACTTTTCACTTAAGAGTACATTTTGTTTCTTAAAGAAGAATATTATTATCACTATTTAAACTTTATAATTAATTTTATGGTGAGTTATGATAATACGTGGTATATAATATATTTACTATCATATATAACAATATGTTGTGATAGCTCAGCAAAAGGTAAAATTTTAAATATAAGATTTATGATTATGAATTATTAGCAATTTGGGTCAACAGCGTTATCTTTTTTGACACGTGTACTTTTATAAGTAGTAGCAAGTACCACGTCAAAGGGTGCCTCAATCACAAACACACATTTCTAATGGAGCCTCTACATATGGTACGTCATATCGTGTACTTGCTCAACACAATGCACACGATTGTTTTTACATTCATCTAAGCAACTCTCATATTCAGACATATTTCCCATGCATTCATNAGCCAAACTAGAATCTAGCCATATTGCCATCATCAATATCAGCCCAATCAAAATATTCCTCTCGGTGCTCATATTTCTCTTGTTTGAAATTTTATTTGCCATATGCTCCTGATGCATTTAGTTCTCAAGTAGATTAATATATGTAAGAATCACCATGTGCGTGTAAATCATATATGTAAAGATAAGTTATAAATGCAAGTATTTATTTTTACGTTTTAATTTCATATTGATATTAGGACATACGGCAACTTACATAAAAGTCGTATTAATTGACCTCTTGAATGTATGCATGCATACAAATTTGTGTACTTATAAAGTCCGACTAATGAAGACAATTTTATGAATTATGTGTTCTCATTAGCTTGTGTCATTAATATGCCAATTCTAACTTATTTTGTAATTAGCTCTTGTTTGGTGGATATTAAAATCAGGTTTTTAGCAGATTCTGATAAAAGTTAATTAAATACATGGTCGAAAAGTTGTGGTTCCCATAAAATATGTGATTTAAATTAATTTTGACTTTGACTTGGATTAAAATCTAGATTTCAAGTTGTACCAAATAGGGGCTTAATTTGTTTTTCATAATTACTTAAGCAAATGTTTGGCAGGGATAAAATCTAGATTTTATTAAAGTTAAAGTCAATAAATAATTTTATTCACATATTTCGTGGGATCCACAAATTTTCAACCACACATTATATCAATTTTTATCAAACATCGGTAAAAATCTGATTTTAACTCTCACAAACAGGAGCTTAATAGAAGAATTTAGACTTGTTAGGCAGTTGAAGTGTCCAATTTATGGAACCTCGAAGGAATTGCTATAGCAACAAGAATGACATCACGAGGCATAAAATCATAATAGGATATTATCTTTTCCTTTCTCTGGTGGGGATAATTAAGGGGCAATGGGATGTTGCTATAAGTTGATAAAAGTCGGTGGTTCCATGAAATTTGTGGTGAAAAAGTGTTTAAAAGTTGTGAGTCTATGAAACGTGTGGTTCGAAATGAAGTTGACCAAACAACATTTCAATACTCATCAATTATTATCATCAAATTAAAAAAATTCATAGTTTTTGTGAGAATTAAAGCGAAATTAAATTAGGAACATTGAGAGATAGAAGAGTCACATAAGGAAAATATATTTGATCGCTATCGAGAGAGGCTTTCAATTAACTATGGAACATTGACCAACATGAATGATTTCAAATTGTCACTTTAATTGTTACACTAAAAATAGAATAACAAGGGGAATTTGACATCTTAGCAATGCATTTCACATGTTTAAAAAACACATTTACTTACTTTCATTAGTTTAATTGATAATTTAGGGATTAATATAGAAAAAATCACAAAATTTGTTTGATATTCGATTGAAGTTGAAATTCATTTTAACCGGTCAAACACATAATTCTTGTGATTTCGACACTCTATTCATCATTATATTACTTGACCACGATCTCGTGCACTTGCGAATTTTCAAAGGATCAAGATTTTGTCGTCGTTGCAGAAGACTATTATTTTTGATAAGTTTTTTCTAATTTTAAATTTAATCTAAACTTTACTTTGTTTTTAGTTTAGTTTATTATATTAGAAAAACTTTACAATGTGTCATGCCGTTGTATGCGAAGTTCAAGAACTAGTGATCTTGCTCAATTTGACCCGATGATAAAAAAAATTCGACCTTTGAAGAAGACAAAAGTTGGAAGCACACCAAAAATAGAAAGAGGAAAATGTGGGTGAAAAATCTGAATCTGGAAGCAGCACAACCGAATGTGACTCATGGGTGAATATATGGTTCCACCTGTTTTCGAAAACCAATCTAGTATAGTATATCCTACGTTTGGTCGGGCAAACTTTCACCTGAGGACTAATGTTGTCAACATGTTCCATAACGCGCTACAATTCTTTGGAAGAGCTACGGAGAATCCTAACACTCATATATCAAGATTTCTGGACATGTGTACAACTATCGTGTATCCAGGGGTGTCAGTGAAGCAATCAAATTGAGACTCTTCCTATACACATTGATAGACTCGGCAAAGAAATGGTTGGATACATTCCTACCTCAAAGCAATACTTTTTGGAACAGCTCGACTAAGAAACTCCTTAACAAACATTTATCGCCGAAAAGGATTACAAAGCTGAGGGATGAGATTACCGCATTCTAACAATTGAACTCAAAATGTTATTCATAAGCTTGGGAACGATATAAGAGTTTGATCCACCAAAGCCCACAATATAGATTGTAGAAATGGCTTCAGGTACAATATTTCTACATTGGTCTCAATTCGCTAAGTATGGCTAATGTAGACTCTGCATACGATGGTATTATCACAAAAAGAACTGTGGATAAAGTCTACCGGGTCATGAAGGATTGGGCATTTATTAGTGCTTTGGCCTACTGAAAAGAAGAGTGAAAAGAAAGATGTTGGGGTATTCAAAATTTATTCTTTGACAGCAATCTCAGCCCAGTTGGCACTATTGACACAAAAGGTGGAATAGATGAGTGCCTTCTTCCTTTTCACATTTTATTCTTACTTATACTTTATGGCATTGAGAACAATGGCGATTTAAAGTTTGAGGGTCGAAAAAACTTTGAGTTTTTACTTTTTGTGTGTTTTTGAGTATTTGTGTATTTGTTTTTAGCATTTCATTAGTATACAAGAGAAAATTTAAAAAAAATAATAAAACTAAATTAAATATTTTCTTGTTCTAGGTTGTGTGCTTGTGTGGATTACATAGCCACAACGTCCCAAATTTTAGAACATGAAGCTTTACCAAACCTAAACTTTTTAACGTAAATCTTTCAAATACGATATTTAGAAAAAAATTTAAATTTGAATTTATTGATAAATATTGAAAATTATTAACATTTTTTAACATATGGACATAGAAAGATACGGAACAAAAAGATTTGGAATGAGTTTATATATATATATATATATAAAAGCAAGCAGAAGTAGTTTTCTCTAGTTGGGCAGTGAGTTTGCAAAACTTATTTGACCTAGCAAACCTTGGTGATCATTTATGAAATTTTAGCTAAAAGTATATAACCCAAATAAGTACAACATATAAAAATTCAAGATCTCGATGATGACGTTTTAAGCATGAAACTATTTTTCAACATACTGGTCTGTGTTTCCTAAATCTGACATCGCGGTTTACTAAAAATGCTATAATAAATTCCACGGTACTCTGATCGACATGTTTTCATTGCATATGATAGATAACTTATAAAGGTTCATTTTCCAATTAAAAACATGCTAAAATTCTAAATATACAGACCATTAATTTTTAAAAACAATGGCACAATGCTGGAAATTCATGAAAATATATGTCCAAACGTTAAACTCTACCATCTCAAAATATAAACTCAAACTACAAATCTTTGGACACCACAAGAATTATTTAATATAAAAAAGTGACAATACCAAACATAAGGAATCAATTTCTCTAAAATAATATGACATTTATGTAGAGCCATCACAGTATCTTCGATTACTCTGAAAATATTAGATAAGAATGAGCATTTCAAAGAAATACTCAGTAGGCTACACATGTTATATGAACATAATAATGATGCATCTAATCACGTATTCTTACATTTACCTTCATAAATATACAAATCGACAATCTAACGATCTACTTAAAGTTCTGAGGAACCTCTGCGACTATCAGTTAAACATATAATCTCTTAAAGCTCTGATGAGCCTCTGTGGCCATCAGTTTAACATATAATCTCCATGACATTTACATTTAAGAAGAACCATTAAAGGCACTTCACATACTTCATGAGAAAAAATAATCAATAACATATATGAATGAAAACTAAATTCATATAATGATCAACTTAGTGAAGGATCCTACCATCATTCGCAATAATACGGTAGTGACTATGTCAACCGATATTCATTTCGAATCTTAAACATCAAAATATTCTTTTTTTCTGTATTTTTTGTGTGGCTGTCATATGCATGTAATATGTATTCAGAGTGTGCTATGTATTTTATGCATCTCAGATAAATTGTAAGCTATCATTAATAAGAGTTAATGACTAATTAGGAGTCTTTAGCCATGTACTTTCCGAAGATGAGATAAGGAAGGATTTTAAATAAACAAATGGTTTCCTAGTCAATTTTTGACACCCATGCATGAATTGCTAAAAAATGATTGAATTGGTTATAACTCATTCCAATGAAAATCAATTAAAACATATCCTAAAAGCTTTCATCCTAATCCAAAATCAAAAGGTCAAATTTCAATTTTCTGTGACTCACTGTGGCTGCTAAAACTAGTCAAATGCTTTACTAACCTTAACTAAAACAGGACTTCTTTTGAAATACAATAACTTAGGCCTAACTTATTCAAAAAAAAATTCTTGAATCCAAAATTCGCCATTCAATATGAGCTTCGAAACAAGCCTAATATCGATATGAAATTTCTCGCTAAATTTTATTTTTGGTCGCTACATAGCCTGGCCAGCAATGATGATTTAATTTGAGATTTAGTGTTGATTTATGAATTGTAGATAAGTTACAAGCTTAAATTGATTGATGCTTAGCCTTGCTGAATTTGATATTATATGAGCACTAGAACTGAATTTTACATCATGATGCAATAAGTTAATTCATATGCTGGATTGATTGATAAATTGAACATAGATGCTATACCCAAAGTTATCCTAAATAATGGTTCTTACACCAAGTTTAGCATAGTTTGACGGTGGTTTTACTGTTGTGGGAAGATAAAAACGTGAATGGAGATTTCTTGTGTAAAAAATTTGTTTGTACATATTAATGGAATAAAATTGAGAGAATGTCTTAAGTTGGAAATTGGTGTTCTTAAATAAGTGTTTGATAAGGGACATTACACTAATCAATGCATAATTTTTTGAAATTTAAAACTTCACTTTGAAGCATTTTTTACTCGAGTTATTAAGCTTGTAAAGGTGTTTAAAACTAGATGCCCTAAAATACCTAATTTGGAAGTCATCTACATAAAGCTTGTTACATGAGACATCTAGAGAGCAAAATGAATGTGAAAAAAATAGAAAATTTGAAAAAAGTAGATACATAAAACAGAAGACACATCAAATGTCATCGTTAAATCCAAACATTTATTTGAGACGACTTGACTTTTGATGAGGAATTATTAACCTAATCTAGTCTTAGAGATTGAAGCAATCAAAGAATTGGATAATTCTTGTTTATTGATGTGTTGACTTACATTTAGTAGAGTCCCCTAAACTAGATAAGATGAGGATATTAATGAAAAATTCAACATTTGATTGCACACTAGAAAAAGAGCAAATAATAATAATAATAATAATAATAATAATAATAATAATAATAATAATAATAAGTTGGTGATGTGTGAATCATACGAGACGTGAAAGGATATATTTTACCATAGAAGATTGGGAATTGAACCAACTTCTAAATTCATGATTGTCCACTTAGTTCTTCAAACACATACGTTAGTTTTGTATTGAAGGAGTGGCTATTGGTTTGGTATTATGACTTTGAAACAGTTTGTAGATTCAATATGGTGACTTCGTATCTTGAGGTAAAAGCTAGATTCTCTAATCAAATTTTTTTTGTATGTTTGTGTGTTTGTCGTTGTTTAAGTTATTATTTTCTTTGAGGACAAACAATTGTATAAATTTCGGGGTATTTGATAAGTTTATTTTATACACTTATTCATGATCTAAAATATTGGTAATTGGTAGCTCTTTTGACAAAATATATCATAAATTGTTGTATTTTATATTATATAGGTAAAACTTAATGGTTGAACAAGGAATTAGAATAAACAAAGGGAAAAAGGCAAAGTACAAAGTTTGAGGACCAAATTGAAAATATTTAATAGTTTATTTGCACCACAAGACGATACTTTGAAATTGCTAGAAGACAATTGGATGGAATTAGAACTCAAAAAGGAATGGAATATGATCAAATTATTTTCAAAATCAATTTCCAATTGCACAAGTTACATTCCAAATTTTTAGTTGAAAATTGAGACCAATTTTTGGTATTATCAAAATCAATTTTTAATCGCACAAGTTATATTCCAGATTTTTGCCGAAAATTGAAACCCATTTTTGGTATTGTAAACATCTGAATTTGAAAAATTCTATTTCTAGAAAAGTTGTAGAACATTAATTTAGACTCAATCGGATATCCAGAGAGAAAATTATGATCAAAATATTGATGACTGTGCAAAGATTAAAAAAATCTGTGCTCGAAGGTAACTTTTCTTATTGATTGGAAATCTTTTGGAAACCAATTTGGACGTGATTTTCAATCAATTTCGACGCATACAAATATCTAACAGTAGAATACATA
The DNA here is from genome assembly GCA_903798385.1 of Fraxinus cuspidata. Lineage (NCBI taxonomy): Eukaryota > Viridiplantae > Streptophyta > Magnoliopsida > Lamiales > Oleaceae > Fraxinus > Fraxinus cuspidata. The sequence continues at coordinate 956 of CAIGRP010067698.1, read as the reverse complement.
TTAGACACATCTCATATACATATAACACTTGATCCAAACTTTATTTTTAGGCAAAGAAGAGAAGGCGCGAGTGGATATTCATCAAGAAACCATTGAAAATTCGAATTATGTCTTTTCACTTAAATATGCTTTCTTGTAATTTTGATACGTTGGACTAATTTTATAAATTTCTAGGATGACTCGTAAATCTTTCAAACCCCACTAATTTTACTCTAAACCCAAGTTACACCATTTTTAAGTAGGAGGATAGAATCTTAAAATTCAATTTAACAATAATTAAACTTCATGCATAGTCAATCCAACACTTTTAAATTATAGTTGACCTGCAATGTATATAGAAACTAGACAAAATAGACAATTAAGCATCCTAAAAGTGTCATTTACGTGTTCATATGAGATTTACATGATTGGAAATTTACTAGAAAGTTAAAGAGTGTTTCAAATCCCCGAGCACTTGCCACTATGTCAAACCACTGCCATGCCTTGAATTAACTTGTAAATTTAGTAGGGATGAGTGCCACAAGTAATACTCAATAGGAAACATTTAACTAAATGATAAAAAAAAATATGTTTTCTAGAAATGCAAACTTTGATTATTTGTGTCACCGTCAATTACAAAGTGAACAGGTGATCAGGCAGTCCACTTACTCTTAGGTTTTGATAACCTCTTTCAAGTAACAAAAATCATATCTTCATCTCTTATTTGAACAACCAAATGATGCTTCCATTCTCTCACGAGAAACACAATAACACGCTTCATGCAAATCGATAACCAATAATTTTTACTTCACTTACAAGAGTGCCGAAAACACCCTACCTTAAATGCTTGGAGTTTGAATACCCTTTTGGGTCCAATTTGAAATAAAATGCCACGTATTCTTACCCTCTCCTTAGAAAAATTTCAGATTCAAAGTGCCTTTGGTCTATGGATAAATGGAAAAATAAATTTATGTATA
>CAIGRP010067695.1:0-10932 GCA_903798385.1 Fraxinus cuspidata | reverse complement strand
CGTGGCAACAACTACGTGATTATATGGTACAAACCCGTCGTTTAATTTTTGACCGCTTAGTCACGCCAATTTGACTAATACATTGTAATGGATGCATCGTAGATCATAAAAATATCGAAAACAAAAATTTTGTATAGAACATCCAGAAAGAAGGTATGGCTTAAAAGTTTAGGATATGAAATATGGAAATAAAACACCTAATAAAAGTAGGGGAAGTAGTGTCTTTTAGTGCATTAGTGGAGGTTGTACCCTCCACTACTAGTCAAAACCAATTCATCACGGTAGTTGTATAGTCTATAGAAATTGAAACATGGGGCCCTCATGTCTTGGAAAAAGTTGGCAATTAATGGATTTTAATGGGGGCTAAACAGGGGCATAATATTTTGTGATTTAATCATGTAATCCTTAACGTGTTCCTCACGATGGTGACTCTTTGAAAACATCAGTCTTGAATCTTTATGCTTGTTTGAGTCACAACTAAAAACTCCTGCTTCAGTTATGGAATTTTAGAAACAGATGAAATTTGTTGCTATCAACTATGGATTACACAATTTCGATGAAATATTTTATTATTTATTTAAATCTAAAAGACAATGAGTATGTTTTTATTGGTAAAGATATTTATTTGGATTGAATTATATGTTGATACTTAATGGACTTTAATACCATAATAAAACGTGGAGTTTCATTTTAAAATGTCAATCTTGTTATGAGGGGTAATTAAATTTCTTATATTTGGTTACTGATTTTGTTTTTATCCAATGTGAAATTTATCACATAATATCATAGCTCATTAAATTTAAATGAGTAATTTGATTTAGTAAAGACTCAAACGAGCATATGAATTTCAAGTTTGATATTCTCAAATGAACTATCATCTTGCAGAGGTATGCTAATGAATAAATTATAGACGAGTTAAATTTTTAAGTAGGAAAACTAACTCTTACTATCATATAAGAGTTAATAAAATTCTAACGAATAATTCGATCTGACTAATAACTAAATCCAAGGACAAATTTGCATGTTCTCATGTAGGATCAGTTGACCCTACAGAAATCTCTGATATTTTTATTCATTTTTTTTACTTTTTTTTACTTTTCATCTCTTTGCACAAGTTTTTTTTTCCTTTCAATTTCGGCCCTCCAACTTTTCTCAAGTCACAAATCTCATTCTTCTCCAATACCTAGGTTTATCATTTTTACGAAAGAATTTTCTTTTATATTCCGTTCATCTGATGACATTTTTCTCAATCTCAATGCTAGACATCTTAATCCTTCAATACATGATTTTGACTAAGTTATTGGACTGAAAATCGACGGTTGAATCTTATTGTACACATTGAAAATGATGCATTTGACAATATTAATAACGATGTAATTATTGAATTACTTTTGTTAATGTTATGTTTTCTTAAAAAATATTTTGACTTAATTTTTGACCTCACAATGAAGAATATCTAATTCTACCACTAACAAAAGGGCACATGAATTACAAGATTAATTGTCTCATGAGAGCCACCATTTTGCATGAAAAAAGGGTGGTGGTGTTGCATTATAAGTAATGTATAAAAAGCATTAGTTATAAATAGGCTTAATAATAGAAAACCCCTATCTATTAAACGTTGTGGGAGAAATAGCAGAAAATGTCCATGTTTGAAACAATTCGTGCGGAATACCCCCTACCATCATGTTTCATCAGTTTTGCCCTTAAATCCCAGTAAATAGGAGAAAAATAGAAATGGAAAAACCCTACCTATTAGACATGGTGCGCGAAACCCCCCCTCCCCCCATATTGGAATTGGCGAAATACCCTACTACTATCAATTTTCTCAATAAAATGATTGGAAACGATGATATACCCTCATATTTAAATAAAACAAAAAGAAGAAAAAAATAAAGAACTAATTGCAATTATAGCGTTAATTTTTTAAGATGTAGAAATAAGTTTCAACTAAATACATAAAATTAAAAATTTAAAAATTGTTGTAAATGATAAATTTATTAACGAATGACAATTATATCCTTATATCCCTAGAAATTTTTACCATTATATCCCTTATCATGTCGTATAAATATGGGGCTTTGGTTTTCATTATAACACATACAAGTCTATTAACTTTTATTCTCTCTTCTCTTTTTCTCTCTTTTCACAACACGTTATCAGCACGAAAGCTTAATTCTTCAAAGTCTAGTAAATGTTGTAATTTTTTTAAAGTATAATAATCTATCAAGTGCACCAAAATTAATTTGGTAATATGTGATTATTATTTTTTTTTTACATACATATACATCAAAATGAGATTTTTTCTTATTCTTCTCTGCCTTTTATTAGTAGAATATTAATTCGTGCTTTCATTTAATCAATTTATGCCTTCAATTCATGAAGCAATTTAATTTACGTCCATGTATTTAATGCATGCCTTTACAATTTCGTTACTGTTTCATATAATATAAGAATTTACTTCAAAATATTAATTGAGTATTTTTCTACATTCCTTTCTTTTTTTATACATATACAATCTGCCGCAATTTATGTGTAAGATAATGATTTATTCTTTACTAATTATTTATTCACTACATGTTATATGAACTAATGATTACCTTAATTAGTTATGAAAATATGCAATTCCTGTTATATGCATAGTTAATTTTCCACTCTTGTATTTTTTACTAATAATTACGTTATATTCACTGCATAATGATTTATTTTGCAAGTTTGTTAATTATTTTTTAACTTGATTAAATATTTCTAGATATTCTATTATAAACGTAAATTGATAATATATCTCAATGTTACTCACGAAAAAGCACAACTCTGCAAATAGTAATATTCTATTAGAAAACATGCTCCTAAAAAATTAATGTTTCTAAATAATAGTTTGTTGGTAATCTTGAAGTAACAAACTATTATGGACAAATATTCTAGTTAAATTTTACTTGCTCCCGAAGAGCATAATTAAATATAATTTAATGTAAATTATATATTTACTTCTAAAAAGTAAATCCTTGTATTGTTATAATAATATGTGACTGCTCTTGAAGAACATGAATTATAATTTTCAATATTTTAGAAGAATATTGACATATTACTCTTGAAGAAATATAAAAAAATATAATGTGCTCTTGAAAAGTACGTCTCGAAAAATTATATTTTTTTGTGTTCATGAAGAATACAAATTAAACAATTCAATACTGATCATAATTTTTTAAAGGAAAATAAGTTTTATTCAAGAAGATTATTAGTCTATCACTCCGAAAGAGCATACGATTTGATGTTTCAATATTCTCAAAGAATATCATATTTGAGGTTCTGAAAAAGCATAAATCTTGAAATGCTAATAAAATTTAAGATGGACTATCAAGATATCTATTTAGCAGATAGTGCAAATATGCACACAATTTTTAAGATAAAATTACTTCTTAAAATTTAACATTAAAAAATAATATTAATACGATATCAGGTGTATTGAATATTGTTGAAAGCTCTGGAAGAGCTTATATTATTTTACCAAATAATACAAAATTATATATTGACGATAAATTTTATTCGAGCAAATTCAAAAAAAAAAAATTGCTTAGTTTTAAAGATATCTGATGCAATGGATATCACATTGAGACAATACAAGAAAATAATGTTGAATATTTTTGCATAGCTTCTTTTGTATCTGACCGAAAGTAGATAAAAGAAAAACATCATGCACTCGTATCTGGCATGTATTATACATTTATAAAAATAGTCGAATCAAATATTATCATGAACCAAAAGTTCGTTGATGCAAAAAAATTTATACTTTGACATGATCCCCTTGGACATCCAGAAGCTATAATGACGCGTTGAATAATAAACAACTCACATGAACATTCTTTAAAAAATTAGAAAATTCTTTTACCTAATGATTATCCATGTGTAGTTAGGCAAGTTAGTTATTAGACATTCAGCTACAAATTTCAATATTGAATCTCCAAATTTCTTGGAAGAATTCGTGAATATATATGTAGGTTAATACACCCACCATGTGGATCATTTCGTTATTTTATGGTATTAATTGATTCTTTTACTAGATTGTCACATTTTTGCCTACTTTCAACTAGGAATGTAGTTTTTGCTAGACTACTTGCTCAAATCATAAAATTACTATCGTAATTCCCCGATTACTCAATCAAGACTATTCATTTTGACAATGCTAGTCAATTTAAGTCACAAACATTTGATGATTATTGTATATCAATTGAGATTGTTATTGAACATCCGAATGCGCATGTTCATACACATAATGGTTTAGCAGAGTTATTTATTAAATATCCACAACTTATTGATAGACCATTACTTATGAAAATAAAACTCCCAGCTTCTGTTTGGGGTCATGTCTTATTACATGCTGCGTCATTGGTTCGTATCAGACTAACTGTATATTATCAATATCCACATTTGTAATTGACATTTGGTCATGAACCTAATATTTCTTACCTATGGATTTTTCATTATGCTGTTCAAAGCCCTATTTCACCCCCAAAATGGGACTAAAATAGGTCCCCAATGAAGACTTGATATTTATATGGGTTTTGACTTACTGTCTATTATTATGTATCCTGAACTTTTAATGAGTGATTTATTTATTACACGTTTTACAGATTGTCATTTTGATTAAGTGATTTTCCCAACTTTGGGAGGAGATAAACTACATCCTGATAAAAAAATGTAAAATTGCTTAGAATGAAATAATTCTATCTCACTTTAATCCCCGCAACAATCAATGGAGCAAGAGGTTGAAAAAGCATTCATTTGCAAATAGTTACAAATCAATTACCAGATGTATTTATTGACACAAAAAAAGTGATAATGTCATATATACCAGTAGAAAATATTCCAGTAAAAGTTGATGTCCCTATAGGACAATTTGCTGTAGCAAATAAACCACAAATACACCAGAAGCGTGGTCGACCAGTTGGTTTAAAAGACTTTGTACCTTGAAAAAGAAAAGTATAAGAGAAAAACCAATAAAAAACTTTGGAAGAAGTAACATTAAAAAAGATTGATCGATCAATTATTAAAAATATGGTTCCTGAAGAACCACAAGTGTCCGAAAATAATGAGATTTCAATAAATTATATGTTATCNATTAGAAAATATTGATCAATCAAATATTTAAAATATGGTTGTTGAAGAACCACAAGTGTCCGAAAATAATGAGATTTCAATAAATTATATGTTATCTCATAAATTATAGGAAATAAATAATATTATTATAAACAATATTTTCGCCTTTAACGTGGCACTTGATATTATGCAAAATGAGGATCCTGAATCACAGTCTGTTAAATTGTCAACATATAAATGATTAGCCAAACTAGAAAGAAGCGATACAGGCAGAATTGAATTTTTTAGAGAAATGGAAAGTGTTTGGACATGTAGTTCGAATACCTAAACATATAAACAAATGAGTTTTGTATGTAAAAGAAATGAAAATAATGAAATTACAAGATATAAAACCTGACTCGTAGCTCAAGGTTTCTTACAAAGACTAGGAATTAATCATGATGAAACATATTCTCTCATAATGGACACCATTACTTTTGTATTCTTAATTAGTTTGAATGTGTCACAAAAGTTCGATATGTGCCTTATGAATGTAGTGACTATCTATTTGTATGATTTACTTTATAGTGCCTTAATTAATTTGACTGTGTCACAAATGCTCGATATATATGAAAGTACCTAAAGGATTTAAAGTGTAAGAAACAAATGTTGCATGTCTGAGAACCATGTTCTCAATTAAATTGCAAAGATCATTATCTGGATTAAAACAATCCAGATGCATGTGGTATAATCGCCTTAGCGAATATTTGTTGAAAGAATGCTATAAAAATGACAATGTCTGCCCATGTATTTTCATAAAGAAAATAAATATTGGATTTTCAATTGTGGCGGTTTATGTTGATGATTTAATTTAATTGGAACTTCTGAAGAGGTCAAGAAAACTGCATATTATTTGAAAAATGAATTTGAGACGAAAGAGTTTTAGAAAAAAATCTATCTCAAGTTTCAGATTGAACATTTCTTGAAAGGATTTTTTGTTCATCAATCAACATATACAGAAAAATCTTAAAACATTTTTATATGGATAATACACATTCATTGGCATCGCATATGGTTGTTCGATCGCTTGATGTGAAAAATGATCATTTTCATCCACTTGAAGATGGAGAATAGATTTTTGGTCATGAAGTATCATATCTTAGGGCAATTAGAGTGTTAATTTATCTTGCAAACTGTACTCAACCTGACATAGCTTTTTCTGTAAATCTCCTTGCAAGATATAGTTCTACACCACCACAAAGACATTGAAATGATATTAAACATATTTTTCGTTATCTAAAGAGAACTATTGATTTGTGTTATTCTCAAAAGTCAGGATCTACTTTAGTGGGATATGCAGATATATGTTATCTATCTGACCCAGATAAAACTAAATCACAAACATGATACGTATTTGCACTTAGAGGAACAGTTATATCATGGTGATTTGTGAAGCAATCCTTGACAACAACATCCTTAAATCATTCTGAAATTATTGCAATCTATGAAGTAGGACGAGAATGTGTATGTTTGAGGAACATAACTCATCATATCCAAACATCATGCGGATTAATTTCAACAAAAGATAGTCTAACAATTTTGTATGAAGACAATGCTTCTTATATTGCACAACTCAAATGAGGTTATATCAAATGTGACGAACGAAACATATTTCTCCAAAATTCTTTCATACACACGAGTTTCAGAAAAATGGGGACATCGATATTCAATAAAATCGCCAAAGTGATAATGTGATTGATTTAACACAAAATCAATGTCAACATCTACATTCAAGAAATTGGTTCACAAGATTGGAATGCGTCTCAAAATTTTTGAGTGATCAATATCGGGAAAGTAACTGTACTCTTTTTTTCCACTTAGATTTTATCCCACTAGATTTTCCAATCAAGGTTTTAATGAAGCATTATTTATCTTTAGCCCCTGTTTGGTAACCATTAAATTTTTCATTCTTATTCTTCTACTAATTTTCAACCACACATTATTTAATAAAATAATATTTTCCATCACATCAATAACTTTTCCTTCTTTTTCAACCACAAATTTTCCGTCAATCTACTATTACAGAATACATTCTTTCAAAATAATGTGGATCAAACACACCCTTAATACTCATAATTGTACTCTTTTTCATTTGTTTGATTTTTTTGTTTCATTGATTTTTATCAAATAAGATTTTAACGAGACATATATTTTATAAGTGTCATTCGGGGGGGGGGGTATTGTAAATGGTAAATTTATTAGTGAACGACAATTGTATCCCTGTAGTTATAGAAATTATTATCATTGTATTCATAATCCTTCTATATAAATATAGGACTTTGATTTTTATTATAATACACAAATCTATTGACTTTTATTACCTCTTCTTTTCTTTTCTTTTCTTTTCTCTTTTCACAACAAAAACAATTTATCCTCCTCCGTATCCCTTCTTCCCATCACCACCACAACTGTCGTTGCCGTCGCCACTACCCTATCACTCATCAAACAAATTGCACTCTACAAACCATCCATTACCCAAAGTAGTCTTACCATTCAGAAACCAAAGCCACCTTCTTTTGTAGTTCCTTCTAATATCAGAAAGGAGAAAAATTCAAATCCGCAATTGCTAGGCAGAGATTTCTGGTGAATGGGGAAATCCCAAAGCTGCAACATCCCACAATTGGCTCAAATAGTGGATTAGCACCATTTCTCACATATATTCCTTGAATAGATTTCGAGAGTTTTCCAAAATGGGTTCCTTGCTAGAACGGGTTTTTTGGTAAAAATCCGAATTGGGTGGCGAATATGTAGCTAGAAATCAAGATTTCTATATTCGTCTCAAGGGATTAAAATGAATAATTTAAGAATGTGATTTCTTGAAGAGTTTTTTTGAGGGATTATTGAAGGAAATTGGATCTGGGGAAGACAATATGAAGGTCAATTATCAAAATGAGGTGGGACCTGTACAAATAGAAAATTTTCTGTCGATGGAGAGAGAGAAGGTACATTTGACGAAAAACGCAGAGAAAAACTTAGAGAATAATTAATCTTAAATTATTTGTGTTTGACTGTTTCCTAATATTAGTTTGCGAGGAAGAAAGGGGATGGCAGTGGTGGTCGTGAGTTGGCAGTGGTGAGGTGGTAGTGGTCAATGGTTGTGGTGGAGGAAGTAAAGTTAGGGAGGAAGATATATTGATTTTTTAATTTTAATTTTTAAGTATTTATTTAAAATTCGTTTTACATTTTTTTTTTAGAGACTATAGTTGCAATTAATTCTTTATTTTTATTTTATTTAAATATGAGATTTTATCTGTCATTTTCAATATTTTGTTAAGAAAATTAAAAGCAGTGGAATTTCGCCAAATCTAATAGGTTGGAGATTTTGCGCACCATGTCTAATAGGTGGGGTTTTGCCCTATTTATTGGATTTAACGACATAATTGACAGAACTTGACGACGTGGGGTATTTCGTACAAAATGTTTCAAACTACAACCTCCTTCTACTATTTCCAATGGATTTTTTTTTCCTTTTTTGGTTACAACGTCTAATAGGCAAAGGGTTTCCTGCCATTAAACCTTATAAATACGTCCGGTGACCATTAATTGTTGTCCTATCTTTATTTCGGATAGTTAGAATTTTTATGCTGAATGAATTTAATTATTAAGTTAAGTTTTAACGAGATTTTGATTGTTTAGAAATAATGATACATAGCAATGGTTGTGCAAAATGGATAACCATTCAATTTATTCTACAATATATTGATATATGTTAACGTAAAAATGTTACTATTATATTTGATAAATTTATGGCAATAATATATATATATTGAGTTTTAAAAGGACAATTTGTTAATATTGTATTTAATAAATTTATGACATGTCGAAGCGTGATAACGTTTTATTCTATTACAAAAATATTCCAAATAAAATATGGCAAATAGTAAAGATGGTCCTACTAAAGAAATATATACCTTTAATAAATATATATACATATCAAATTGTAAATTTCAAAAGAGGTTTAGGTATCTTAAATAATGAAAATTAAGACACGTCAATAAATTGAGAAAAAAAAAAAGAAATCAATAGAAAAGATTGTTGACAATATTTTGTCATAATGTAGTGCTCTATATTATGAAACTATGAAAGATAGTGAGCATATTTGAAAGAAATCTAGTGAAGAGTGCATAGATAGAAATGACAGAATCGTTGCAAAATTGAACTTACCTTAAATTTGTAGACATCTAGTATAAAAAACTAAAGGTCTATATTTATGTGAAAAGGAAATGAGAAAAATTGTATTGTGCAATGCACAACGTTTAACATAATGAATTTCACATAAACTAATATAAATGGATAAATAATCTTCTTATGGTGGATGCAATTATAAATCTATCTTGTTAGTCCGACAGTATATAAAATTCGACGTACGCTTGATAAGTGTGGTCACAACCAACTCTTTGACATGCCTGCTAAAACTATTTATATAAATTCTTGAATGTTTGATATGTTTGAAAAATATAGTTTATATGATATTATCATGATGTAGAATAAATACATAGTATACTCATTTTTTCTTCACTAGGATTTTATCTACTAAGGTCCGTTTGATTGCGAAGATGGAATTTTGGTGAAAATAAAATAAATTATAGGGAATTGAATTGCCTAAAATTTGTTTTACTGTGAATTGTAATTAATTGTATTTGATTTGTATAATTTTTCAATTGAAAAATGTTGAAAGTTTGGTATCTATTTGACTTCGTTTTTTACGAAAATTGTCCATTAAAACTATTGGGTTTAGAATTTTGTTCCAATTGCCAAAAAAAAAAATTTTAATACCGAATATCATTCGTTTGACTTTATTTTACATGGAAATTGTCAATAAAAATGATAATTTTTTTTTACCATTGTGTCTAGAATTTTTTTCAATTGCAAATAATAATAAAAAAAACTGAAAAAATGGAAATTGGTTTTCCACAAAACCAAGGAAAATGTGAGCACGTGAGCCAAACCAAAAAAATGAATTTTATGGAAAAACATGTATCAAACAAGGCAAAAGTGGATGTTGGAATTTGTTTTCCATTTTTCATTAAAAATATTGGCCAATCAAACATGGTCTAAATTTTCCTAACAAGGTTTTAATGATGCAACTTTCGTATTGTATTCAAAAGATGGCGTACTCTTTTTCTTCGGTTGTGCTACACGTACCACAACTTATATAATAGTTTATCAACATATATGTATAAAAAGTATTTTCCTCTTTTATTATATTTTTTCCAATGTATTTCATGATAAGGTTTTATCCAGTCATTCTTTATGTAATGAATATCCATAATTTACTAGATATTTGCACTCAATATAACTTTATGATTTTACTTTTTACACTTTATAACTTATAGACAAGACTCTCGAAAAAAGGAACAACAAAATATGTTTTTTAAAATAGTGTCTTCTGACTATAGTCAAACAATGATACATGAATATTGCTTGAGGACATTGCAATTTGTATTGCACAATTCTAAGAAGTCTATATCAAATGGGACATGAAAATACACATTTCTTCAAAATTCTTTTGTACACATCAATTTCAAAAGATTAGTAACATTGATGTTCAACAACTTTGCTCAAGTGATCACCGTGACCGTCTTATTTATAAAAGTATTGTCGATGTCTACATTCAAAAAATTGAAACATGAGATAGGAATGCGTAGATCGAAGATTTTCAATTATCAAAATCAGGAAGAGTAACTGCACTTTTTTTTTGGGTAAATAGCACAAAACATCCCTACCTTTCAATGTCATTGTGCAAAACGTCCTTACCTTTCATTTTTTGGCATTTTTACCCCTACCTTCCACTTC
>CAIGRP010067693.1:0-23284 GCA_903798385.1 Fraxinus cuspidata | reverse complement strand
AATTTTGACTTGATTATAACTGAAAACACCCAAAACGACAAATTTGTCGTTTTGGATTTTCTTTATAAATTTTTCACTTGTTTTCAAAAACGCGTTTTCGAAAACGGGAAAGAGAACGCGTTCACTGTTTTGGAAAATCGAAAACAGAAAACGGTTTGAAAATGGTAAAGAGAACGGGGCCTTAGTTTCTCTTAGTTATTCATTAAAAAAAGCTAATTAATCAATTTTTATTAAAGCTGTAATGTTCAATATTTGAAAAAAAAAATTTATTAATCCACATGAAAAGTGAACAGGGGAAAAACGTTACTGTTCACATGAGCAGTGAACATCTGAATGGTCCCTAATCTATTTTGGTAATTCAATTTCGAAAATTGCGGGTTTACCCCGAGCTAATCTGGGATTTTCTTCCAACTTTTGAAATTTTATGATTAATCATGTAGCTATTCTAGTAAAAAAAAAATTTCAAATAGAAAAAATATATTATATATAAAAAAGTTTAGAAAATAATTTAGAGTATATTACAAACCAAAATAGTGAAATTTTAGAAATGAAATTTTATAATACAAGTGAAACATATAGTGATCCCAACCTTGAGAAAATTAGAAAATAGTATTAAAACTTAAGAAAAAGAAAAGTCAATAGATACTAAACAAGATTTAGATAATTTAATAAATAAGTTAAAGAAATTAGATCCAGAAAAAGTCAAAGAATCTATTAAATTTAAGAATGCTAGTTGATTTATACGTAATGAATAAATGAAAGCAAATTGTAGCTAGTAGTAGACTAGTGTGTAATTATTTACCGAGAACATTAAGTAGAAAAATGAAATTCAAAACAAGATTAAACTTTTTAATAAATATAGAAGAATAGATAGATCCGTTTAAACAAAATAAATTAAAACTAGTAAAAACTTTAGACATATATAAAAAGGAGAATATTTTTAACAAATCCTTAATATATCAACATTATGATGAAAAATATGTTTCTTGTACACATGAAGATCAATTTATATCCCTAGATTTAATAGAAAAAAAATCTTATATAGAAATTGTTAATAAAAATTTTCAACAAACTCATTTAGGATTAATTTAGTTCCAGGACACTATAGACAAAACCTAAAATATGAAATAAGAGGTAATCAAATGGACGGCAGTAAAATGGGATTCGAATAAAGACTTTTTGATAATTGTAAGATTAAATTTCAAGAAATACACTATAGTTTAATTACACTAGTTAGGGAATTAATCAAAGATGAATTTGTTATAGGTATAAAATTATTACTAAGTAGAAATGGAAGTTTAACAATTACTCATGATGTCATAGTTTTAGGAAAAGTCACTTATATTATTAATACGATAGATTCATCAGAGTTACGAGTGAAGCGTGATGGACACTTACATTTAAATACAAAAATAGAACCAGAAAGTTTTAATAATTTAGATGAAAATCTAGATAATTTAGAAGTTTAGAATGCTTAAAGCATTTATCTCTATAAACCTTAAATACTGATTTTATATCAAGAAACAAATAATTAATATTTTAAATAAAAATTATATAAATAGAATTTTAGAATTAATTGAAAAAGATTCAAATATTAGGAAAAGACCATATAAAACATTGATTTAAGATATAAGCTAAATTAAAAATATAAAAGAAAATATAAAAATAAGAATAATGAAATTAAATATACAAATCAAGTCATAAAAGACTTTAATATAAAGATTAAAGAGTTATTCGATTTAAAAGTAATAAGACCATTTAGTAGTCAATATAGATCAGCAGCTTTTATGGTTAGAAATTATAGTGAAATTAAAAAAAAAGGCAATAATAATTATAAATTACAAAAAACTAAATGATAATATTATCTAAGATGGATATAAAATACCGACAAAGACGTGTTAATAAATAAAATAGTAAAATATTTTCAAAGTTTGATTGTAAATTTAGATTTTGACAAATAAAAATGTCTAAAGACTTTATTCTTTGGACAACTTTTGCTACACCACTAGGACATTTTGAATAGTTAATCATGTCTTTTGATTTAAAAAAAGCACCCTCCATGTCTCAAAGAAAGATGGATTATACACTTAATTCTTTTTATTTTGTCTGTGTATATATAGATGATATTTTAGTACATAGTAAGAATCAATTTGAACATATGTAACACTTAGAGACAGATTCAAATAAATGTATAGAAAATAGTTTAATTATAAGTATTAAGAAAATGCAAATAAATAAACAAAAAATTGAATTTTTAGGAATAATTTTAGAAGAATGAAAAATCCAATTGTGACCACACAAAGTCAAAAAATTTACCACCATTAGAATTACCTTTAGATAGTAAATATAAAATAATAGAAACATATGAATATGAACTAGGATGTGAAGAAATTTTATATTCTAAACCAAATAAATATAGTGATAAAAAAGAAGAAAATATTTATATATGTGCTAATGAAAAGTATAAGATAAAAGGAAAATAGTGGATTGGTTTAGATTATAGAATAATGACTATTATACATAGTATAAAAAACTTTAAATTATTTTTAAATACTAAATTTACTATTCTAACAAACTTTTAAGCCATAGTAAAATTCATTAAAAGACAACTTTTGGTAAAATAAGACATAAAAAATGGTTAAAACTAAATGAAATATTAAATATTTATAAAATCAATATAGCGCACACTGATGGAAAAAATAAAATTTTAACAGGTAATCTAAGTAGACAAACAACTATCTTTCTAACAAACTATTTTCATATTGCAAATGGATCAAAAGATGATGAACTTTGGGAATCTCATTCTTAGAGTAGCCCCACGAGGATCTAATTTTCAATTTAGAGGAAATACTTTAAAAGGACTTCTAGAAAATGAGTGTTGTTTACTAAATAATTTCTGGATGATACGTGACTCTAAATCGAAATTAGTCAACATTAATGCTTTGGCTAATCATTTTAGACAGATTCATAATCAACTAGAAAGCCGATAATTTAGTTTCTTTGCAGTAATTAAAGGTAGAAAGCTCATCATATATTATTATTGGCCAGAAGTACTACAACATGTAGAAAGATTTTCAAAACTTTTATTTAAAATATTTTATACTTAAGACGAAGCTTTGAATTTTTGTAGAAAAATGACACGAACTAATTTGTATATATCTGATAGAGTAAGACAGACCATGCAAATCTCTACTCTCAATCATCACCTTCACCCATACAGCTTTGTGGTAGTTGCGAAACTATCACCAAGATCGTTAGAGATTTAAATCATAAAAAGCATATGTTAGAAGAAAGATTAGAACTTTTAGAAGACCAAATTTCTTTATATCAACAGACCACTACTAAATATCAAAATGAAATTATTCAATTACACAAAAAATTTAGAAAGACTTGATTCTAGAAGTATTTTTGAAAAGTCCATTTCCATAGATCCTAATGCTTCTACTAGTAAAAATTATTTACAAAAAATAGAAATAGTCGTTGAACTAATGGATTTCATAGTTGTAAGGCAAGAAAAGACTTTACATAAATTAGAAAGTAAGGAAAAGTCAATAGATACCAAACAGGATTTAGATATTTTAATAAATGAGCTAGAAAATTAGATTTGGGAAAAGTCAAATAATCTAGTAAATTTAAGAAAACTAAATGGATTTATACGTAATGGATAAAAGAAAGCAAATCGTAGCTAGTAATAGTAGACTAGTAAGTAATCCTTTACTAAGGACATTAAGTAGAAAAATGGAATTCGAAACAAGATTAGAACCTTTAATAAATATAGAAGACTGGATAGAATCTTTTAGACAAAATAAATTAAAACTAATAAAAGCTTTAGACATATATAAAGAGGAAAATATAGCAAATCCTTAATATATCAACATCATGTGAAAGATATGTTTACTGTACACATAAAGATAAATTTATATTCCTAGATTTAATAGAAAAAAATCTGATAAATAAATTGTTAAATGTACACCCTGTAACTATTGAAACTACTAAATTTAGTTTTATCATTTTATTTATTTACACTTCTATGGATATTCTAAGACTTTTGGTTGGGTTTAGATATTTAACAAATATTTCTTCTTAATTTTCTATTTCTAAATAATTATTTTCTGTGTAATATGTTGTTTTCCTCTTGTTTCTAAATTTCTAATCCTATATTTTATTTCTCCTAATATTTCATATATTTTATCTATTACATTATTTGTATTTATTATCCCATCTTCCAATCTTTCTATGATTTCACTATAATCTTTAGTTTTATCATGAGCTTCTTCTTTAATTCCTAAACAATTATTACATTGAATTTTTAAACAATTTTTACATTGATTTTTATCTTTATGTCCCGAGTATATTTCACATATTTTACACTTTTCCATTATTGATCCTTGTCATTTAATCCATTCATGGACACATTGTTTTATATTCATCATTTTTATGTTGAGAATCGAAAATTTTAGTTCTTCTAAACCACTACAACTGTCTTTCAATTTGCTTATTATTTTTAAATTATCTAAATCTTCATCTTTGTAGATACTATATACTAAACTACAAGATTAGCTATCTAGATAATTCTATAATATTACACTATATTTCTTTAATTATCATAGATTTAGTTATACTTTCTCTACTTTTATTTTTATTGGGGCATTTATCAGTGAAATGTCTAGGATCTCCGCAAATATAACATTTACAATCTTTTGTATATCTTGGCTTTTTAGCGTATCTATTATAATTGGATATTTTATTTTTATAATGTCCTATTTGGTCTAATATTATGTCTTTTTCTATCGTGATATTGACTTGTATATTTCTTATGTTTTTTATACAATTTTTTCTTTTGTCTTCTATAATCATAGGTCTGTGATGTATACAAATCTGGCAAAAAAAAAAAAAAAGAATAATTCAATTTCTTTATTTATTTTCTAGATACTTTTTCTATATGGTATTCTTTTAGTAGCACTAATATTTACTTCTCTTGTTGGTGTTGTTTCTACATCGTTTCTAATCTTATCATTCCACGGTATTAGCATCTTTCTATATAATTTGTCAAGTATAGATACATCTAATGCTAATCTATCGCACTCACTAATCTTTCAAAATCTAATAAAAATGATTGTATATAATATTTTTCTAATTCTTCTAATGCTCTATTTTGTTGATAGGTGTTATCTCTACTTGGGTCAGATCCTATAATTATTTCTCTAATAAAGTTTGTAAAATTTCTAGGATTGTCTCCTATGACCATTCTTAATCTAATTTCTTTTGGTTTTAGTCCTTTAGCCGTGACATAAATGTCTAATGCTATCTTTACTAAATAAGTTTTTAATTGAGCACACATTTTTTCTACAATTATTTGTATACGTAAACTATGATATGCTCTAATTATATAATTTTCTCATTTTGTTATAGTACTAGGTCTGTTTTGAGATTACAATTATTTAATTTTTAAAATTAATAATCTATCACTTGCTGTTAGTAAACTACATCTTTGTTCTGACTGTCTTTTTCCCCGAACTTTTATATATATATTTTTTTCCCATTCATATACTTTTACAGGGGGAAATGATACTTTCTTCCTATGCCGTATTCTATATTTATGGGTTCTTTTCATTTTTCCAAATTCTTAGTCTGTTTCTAATTTAGTGCTTTTATTACCTTCGCTGCTTTCTTCTTTTTTGTTTTCATATTTCTTTGATTTTTTTAATAACATACTAATTTCTATTTCTCTAAATTTTCTAACATTTCTATAATATTTCATGTCTATATATCCAAATTCTTTTTCCTCATCTTCCCTTTTGTCTTCTTCACTATCTTCATCTAATACATCAATTTCATCTTCACTTTCATAGTCTTCTATTTCAAAGTATCTACATTCAGTACCGTTTTCTTCTTCATTATGCTTTGTCTATTCTGCTTTGTAATTAAAATTTTCAAACCTAATACTTAAAGTTTCATTACTATTTTTGTACATAATATTATCTTCTGGTACCAATATCAATTTTTCTAAAACGTTTCCTAGGTTCCAATCTAATCCTTCATTTGTTTCTGAAGAGATTTTGTTTTCTAGGATTGCTTTTATGCCCTTTTGTCCTAATAAGATAATTACTTATAATTTATATTTGGTAGTAATATTTTCACTAAATCTTCCTGTAAATCCTATTCAAATTAAAAAATTGTGTTCATCTCTTTTCATTTGATATACTTTACTTTTTATTCCTATTTAAATGTCTTTATAAAAAAAATTATTTTAATTAAATAATATGGTGTAAAGTATACTATTCCGCTTTTGTTATTCATGTCTAATTCTATGCCCCTAATAGTCCTTGTTCTATGTATGTAAATCTGATATCATATAAACATATTAATACCTTGGTTCCTAAAATTTCTTTGTGAAGTCATTTTACTCCTACTATTATAAATCCTAAATGTTTTTGTTGAAATTTTTTATTAAATTTTTTTTATAAGATTCTTTTTCTATTAATCTAAGAATATAAATTGATCTTCGTGTGTACAAGAAACATATCTTTCACAATAATGTTAATATATTAAGGTTTTCCTAAAAATATTTCCCTTTTTATATATGTTTGAAACTTTTACTAGTTTTAGTTTATTTTGTCTAAAAATTTCTATCCATTCTTCTATATTTATTAAGGATTCTAATCTTGTTTCGGATTTCATTTTTCTACTTAACATCCTTAATAAAGGATTACCCACTAGTCTACTATTACTAGCTACAATTTGCTTTCCTTTATCCATTATGTATAAATTTACTTAATCTTTTTAAATTTACTAGATTCTTTGACTTTTTCTATATCTAATTTTTCTTATTTATTTATTAAATTATCTAACTCTTGTTTAGTATCTATTGAATTTTCTTTTTCTCATATTTTAATTCTACTTTTTAATTTCTTTAACTTTGGAGCAATAATTGTTTCACCTGTGTTACAAAATTTTCTTTTTTTCTAAGTTATATTCTAAAGTTTTTATATTTTTATTTATACTTTCTACTAAAGTTTCTACCTTTTTATTTGAATTTGTTTCTTTCTAAATTTTCTCCTAAATTTACGAGTAAATCTACAATACTATTTGAAAGTCTATCTTCAGAATGTAAATGATGTTTAAATTGTATTATCAAAGTTACAAACGAAAGAAGTTGTATCGAAACTATCTTTACTTTTAAAATTTCCTAGAAGTTCTAAATTTAAGTAATCTATTCTTTTCATAAACTAAATGTTTTAGAATAAGAAAGAGTTTTGATACCAATTTAGAAGTGGCTTTACTAAGAATTATCTAAGTGAAAATCTTTGTCTTTCTTTTTATTTTTTCTTTCAATGTTTATTTATTTCTGTCTTTTCTTACAATTTTAAGGATATTCGATCAAAAAGCTCCGACACTAAGAAATAGAACACTCATTGAATTGCGTCTTGATCGGTAAAAAAAGCCACCTCTAATTCATCTAATACGAATAATATATGACTTTTTATAACAAAAAATCTACCAATTTCTTGATTTTCCAAGCAAATATTAATAAATTCACAGAAATTTTTCTAATGAACAACAAAGTAAAGTAGATGAAGTATATTTATCTAATGGCATAAAATATAAAAACTTGAAACAATATATTCATAATGGCCTTACAATACTTTACTGTTCCACAAATTAGTTTCATTATAGTTATTTAACTCTCTTTTAGCTTTTTTCTTGATCTTCTAAGAAAGGTTTAAAACTGTAACAAAAATGATTTTCATCATATTTAAAAATGTTTAAACAAATTTCCCTAATTGGGATACAATACAGCCAACCTAACTCAAATGATTACTTTATCTATTGGTCATGTAATCCAAACTAAAGAGGCTAAGCGAATGTTAGAAATACGTTTGAAAAAGGAATAAAACATTATAATATTAGTTCTTAATAAATTAATTGTTTACTTGGTGTTTCTACTTTTAGGCCTTGCCCAAAATAAATAAAGTAAAAGAGAATTAAAAAGCAAAATGAAGTATGAAAACTTTTTATGTTCAACTCCTTGACTTTCATAGCAAGATTCTCGGAATAGAAAATAACTCCATTGTTTCATTGTGTTACAATTCTAAAATCATTATTCTGTATCTCCATCATGATTGCAGTCTCCGAAACTCGTCTCTCATAATCAATCTGTCTAATTTTCATATTAGTAATTGTCTTTGAATAAGGTCTAAATCTTTTGGCTCCTTCATATATTTATATATAATGATAAGTATTTATATATAATGATAAGCTGGTATTACAATACCATTATTTATAGGAAGTGGTCTGGAAACACCGAAACATATTGGATCATTAAGAGATGATCTTCTAACTGGTTGATAGTTTGTTTAAGCTTGGGTGGAAAAAATCTGAAAGATTTGTTTGAAGTATATATAGTATCAATCATTCCATATTGTAAAGCTATGTAAAAAAAATCTTCCTCTTCAAAAATACTATAATCAAAAGAAATGTTTGATAATGATGTCTAAAGAAAGCTGAATTTTTTTTATAGAAGTTTTGTATCTAGGACTAGTGTGAAGAAATCTCGATGTGATAGTAGCTTAGTGTTTGAGGAGAAATCGATTATTTCTTGTATTACTGATTTCTTTATAGAACTTAGAACAATATTGGCACAATCACCAATATTTTTTCTAATTCATATAAAGTTTTTTCTTGCCCTACAGTTGTCGAATCCATTAGTTCAACAAGTTTTTCTATTTTTTCTAAATAATTTCTTCTAGTGGAAGCATTAGGATCTATGGAAATGGACTTTTCAACAATATTTCTAGAATAAAGTCTTTCTAAATTTATATGTAATTTGAATAATTTCATTTTGATATTTAGCCCATGTCGCATTTTGGCCAAAAGAGAATTCATTTTTTGACCATTTTCTTGTCATTGAGACCCATATATGCAGTATATTCTGAATGCATAGGAAGCATAAAGATGGAATTTCCATACATCTCATTTTGAATGAATTTTATGTGAAGGGGCAAATTAGTATTTTTGCTAGGATTGGTAAAAAAATTGCAGTGGCCTCTTTACTATATAACGGACATAATTTTCTAAAAATCAACTGAAAATGACTACCAAACATGAGCTTAGTAATGGTCTGTTGAGATAAAGAAATCTGGTCTTCAAAAGTTTTAATATTTCTTCTAACATATGCTTTCTACGATTTCAATATCTAACAACATTGGTCATATATTTCACTACTATAACAAAGTTGTATAGATGAAGGTGAAATTGGTGATTGAGAAGTAGAGGTTTGCATTGTGTGTCTAACTCTATTAAATAAATGAAAATTAATTTCTGTCATTTCTTTACAAAAATTTAAAGCTTCATCTTAAGTACAAAATAATTTAAATAAAGGTTCTGAAAATCTTTCTACGTGTCGTAATATTTCTGGCCAATAATTATATATTCGGGTCTTTCTATCTTTAATTGCTACCAAGAAACTAAAATTCAACTTTCTTCTTGATTGTAAATCTGTCTAAAATGATTAGCTGAAGTATTAATGCTTTGGTTTTGAGTGCTGGTGAGCGAACCGTTTTTTAGTGATCTTATTTGCGATTTTTTAAACTGTTCAACATATGCTTGGGAGTTTATTATTCATCTGTCTGAAAGTTTTTTTTTAAATAAAATTACGTATATGTTCCTTTTTTTTTAATTAAAATTACGTATATGTTCCTTAAGTAAAATTTTCAGTTTATAGTTTCTTATATGAAATTTTTTCTTCATGAGTAATATTTTACTTATAAGTAATTTTTTTACATATAAGTTAATATTTTTTACTTATAAGTAAATTTTATATTTTTTAATAATTTTTACTATTTTTTACTTATAAGTACTTTTCATATTTTATATGTGATTTTTTATTTTATTAATAGTATTTTTAATTTATAAACAATTTTTTTTTTACATAAAAGTGATTTTTTAATTATAATGTAATTTTCTAATCTTATAAGTAATATTTAATATTTTACTTATAAGTATTTTTTAATTATAAAGTAATTTCTTGCTTATAATTTTTTTTTTGTTAATTTTTTTTATTTGAAGTTAGTTTCGAAGAAAATATGTTGGTTGAAAATTAATAAAGTGTAAAATTAGAAAATAATATGACAAACGGGAAAAATTCGCTGATTTGGTGGGTTGAGAAAACCAGTCAAAATTATACTACATCGATTTTCAGTGGTTTAAAAAATCATCCAAAATCGATGTCCAAAAAAACTTGCAAGCATCGATTTTTCCAACTACTAATAAACGGTGTAATCCAAAATTGATCAAAATTGGTGAAAACACTCCCAAGCAAGCCTTAAATGCATGATACATAGTTCTTAGCATGCAATGCTCATCAACAAACCACAATTAGACGGGCCTAAGGTATGTAATGAAATGTTAGGTTCCAATGAAAACCACCTTTTAAACTTCGCGTTTCTTTCTTTTTGTCCCCTTCGATAGCCGCCAACTATGGATCAATTTTTAGCTACCTTCTGGCCGCAAAACCACCGGATATTGTTACCAACATCACCTCCTCAACATTCTTTACAATTCCCACCATACATATTCCAATATCATCAACTCACGTAGCTGAAATCATGAATCAAAACCAGTAAGTCGAAACCGTGCAAAACTGCCGAAATCACCTCCTCTGGCCACCGCCTTGATCGCGGACAACTACGGGTCGATTGCCCATGTACACGTGACTCTGATTATAGCCTTAATTTGGTCCAAACCATAGTAGCTCGAAATGAATTAAACAAAGAATATGCGCCAGTCATGATCTCCGTTCAGTACCGTCCGAATAATGTGAATTTCGAGGCCACCCATCCAACCTATAGTCGCGGACCACATTGGTCTTCTTCCCCATCCTCTGGCGCACCAAACCCAACTATGGGTCATGTCCAATTACAACCTAAATTTGGGGCAGATCAATTTGATGAAAATCTATTGCTGTAAAAGTTCAATTCGATGAAGGAAACTTCAATTCAAGTTAGTAATACTATGGGTACTCAACCAATTGTTCCAATTAACACCCACAATTTCGGTTGGATCCCAACAAATGAACTTGTGCGCGATGCAGATTTGGATTCTGCAATTGATGGTATTTCAAGGTCTTTGATCCAAATTCGACCAATGCAACTACAATTGAGGGTCATAAAATCATGGGGTAACAAGCCAATTGGTAGAATTGAGCAATTGGATCCTAATTCGGTCTCCCAATGTATGGGGAGAGAGCCCCCTTCAATTCCACATCCGGTCAAATGAATTCTATACATGATGCTGCAATACCTCCATTACACTCTACTATTACCAATGTACATCCACAACCAATGTCGATGGTCAATAATTTGGCGAATTTGATAGCAAATTTTGAGCCTTCTTCACGTATTAAGCTCAAAACAGACTTCGCGGCCTACGTTCTTACAAATGCACAACAGAATTGACGTAAGGAGGTTCCAAATATGGGAACCAAATAAGTTATTCCGCCGGTTGTGAAGTCGCGTGCTTCCCCACGTACCATCGGTGTGTGGATCTCACGCGCGGCATCCCGTGGATCTAACCAAATATAGGCTATTTTTTATGTCTTATAGTGCTCTGATTACTACTCAAGCTCCGCAATCATATGCTGCTGTTGTTAATAACAGACCAATTCTTACTCAGCGGAGAGGAGTGAGATGAAATCTTTTGCTAATGTCATGTGTGCTCTTCAGGACTTTAGAGATCATAGTTTGGTTTCTAAGGAACCATACATCCATAACGGTGAGCCTAATATCTTTGATGAATCAGATAAACAGTTTTTGGCAGAGGCATATAGGTTTACGCTTGTGGGTAAATTTATTCATCGCAATCCTTCTATGACCAAGATACGCGAAATTTTATGCGCTTTGGTTTTATTGGTGCTTATGGATTATCCTTATTGATGATGCACATATTATTATTCATATGGCACACGAGGATGATTATTCACGATTATTCCTCAAACCACTTGGTATATTGATGGTTGTCCAATGCAGATTTTTAAGTGGACCCCCAATTTTAGTCCTAAGCATGAGGTTTCTATTACTCTAGTTTGGGTTTCATTTCCTTTTCTCTCTATCCATTTTCGGACTAAGAGCTCATTATTTGCTATAGCTAAGGCTATTGGGCTCTCACTTCATATTGACGAAGCAACTTCTGATCTTCGACAACCTAGTGAGGCACGAGTATATGTTGAGGTTGATCTGGATTGTAAACTCCCTGATAGAGTAAACATTGAGAGGGAGAATGAGGGGGATATTGGCAGCCTATTGTTTATGATAATGTACCAGTCTTTTGCTTTCGATGTAGACACTTCGAACATTCGGATGAGAGTTGTTCTAGTAGTTTGCATCCTGCCCCACCATCTGTGAGCCCAGTTGTTGTTTACCCGCCTTATAGGTAATGGTAAGATGAAGGAGGTTGTGACTGCGCCTCGCTAGAGATGGACACCTATTAAGAGAAATCAAATGAGACAAGACAGTACATCAGATGTGATTTCTCATTATACTTCTCGGACTATTACAACTATTGCTCCTATTATTCCCATCACTACAGTTACTACATCACAGACAGCTACTAATCATATGGGTCCTAGTCTTTATACTGCTCAACCTGTTATTAACAATATTGCTCCACATATTACTACTTCTCTACCATCAAATCATTCTTCAGTTGCTCCCATTAGGGTAGATACTCAGAGTTCTCCAATTATTACATCAGCTCCTCATTTAGCAGTTCAGTCTCCGGACCCCCATCAACATTGCTCCTATGATGGTTAGTTCTATATATTTTGATCCTCTCTTGGTGTTGTTGGAGAGGCCACAGGGCTACATGGAACCAGATGTTCATGTTATCTCTGCACCTTTCAGCATAATATTGAGGCATTTTTATGTACAGATCAGTCAGATTCTGATTTTTTTCTCATATTGAAGTTCATCATCAGGCTTCATATAATCGATCTTCAACTAATGACTTGGCAGGTATGGCTAGTAGGACAAAGGAGGATGGTTTTGTCCCAGTTGGTTGGAAAAGAAATTCGAAAGCAACTGATACTTCATTTCCTAGGATGGTGACCAGGAGTCGGTCACATAATACCTCTTTACGCACATCTAGATATCCAGATGAGTACATCATATGGAATGCGAGAGGTGTAGCTACTCACTAGCGCCTGAAAAGACTTATACAGCTNGTAACTGATACTTCATTTCCTAGGATGGTGACCAGGAGTCGGTCACATGATACCTCTTTACGCACATCTAGATATCTAGATGAGTACATCATATGGAATGCGAGAGGTGTAGCTACTCACCAGCGCCTGAAAAGACTTATACAGCTTCATCAGGTTTATCTCTTGGTTATACTGGAGCCTTTTGATCTTCAGCATAGATTTGCAGATATTTGACGATATCTGCGCTTTGACACAGGAGTTCAGAATGTGTCGAATAAGATCTGGTTTTTTTGGAATGCAGGGACTACTGTTACTGTTATTGTCGATTATCCTAAGTTCCTTCACGTTAGATTTGAGGATCCAAGACTAGCGCATCCTATTTTTCTGACGCCTGTCTATGCTTTATGTAACGTAGCATTATGAGGGACTTGTGGGAGGGCCTTCACCACATTTCTCTCGATATGGATGACTCTTGGTTAGTTAGGGGAGACTTTAACATTATTACACATGATGGTGAGCGCACTGGCCATAATACTCTTGATTGAGGCACATCTGCTTTCTCTAATATGTTGTTAGATTGTGGTTTGGAGACAATGGTTTCCTTGGGAATCAGTATACTTGGACCAACGGTCGAGTCAGAAAGAGACTGGATAGGGTACCCATTAATTCTACAGATGCAACATTTTGTTGACAGCTTACAGTGAGGCACTTGAATCGGACTTCATCTGATCATTTACCTTTATTACTTCAGTGGGTTTCTAATGATGAGTTGGGGCCTATACCTTTCAGATTCCTCAACGTTTGGACCAAGCATAATGATTTTTCATCATTTGTCGCTCAGAAGTGGTTGCTCTCTACTCATCTTACGGTGATGGCTACTCTTTGAGTGAATTTCTTTAGGCTGAAACAAGGACTACATTGGTGGAATCAACATGAGTTTGGAGATATTTTCCAACGGGTGCAAGATGCTGAGAATAGGATGGATGAGATAGAGATAGTATATGATAGAGACCATATACCGGAGCATTGTGGCCTATTTCATCATGCCCCGATAGTTGAATCGGACCTTATCTATTGAGGAGGGTTTTTGGAAGCAAAAGGACGGTTCACGTTGTGTATGTGAAGAAGATCACAATACTCGCTATTTCCATACGATGGTTCAGGAAAGTCGGATCAAATCCCGTATTAGGTCTATCACGACGCAGGCAGTGGAAGTCTTAGCTACTCATGCTAACATTCAAACAACAGTTATTGCATTCTATCAGGATCTTTTCTCTACTCCCACACATCCATTGGACCCCATTTGTTCAGATATCACTCACGGGCTTTTGACAGAGAATGATAATTTGGCACTAAACAGCATCCCTTTGATTCATAAGGTATGGGAGGTGGTGTTTAGTATAGATGCTGACAGCGCTGCCGGACCAGATAGATTCTCATCTCTATTCTTCCAGCATTGCTGTGATATTATTCAGGACGATGTATACAGGGTAGTCTTAGACTTCTTTGACGGTGGCCATCTTCCACTGGGTTTTGCTGCTACTACTATATTATTGCTCCCTAAGAGAGACAGTTCTTGTAGATGGATCAATTTCTGACCCATCAGTTTATGTACAATGTTCAATAAGCCTATTATCAAGCTTTTAATCACTAGATTACCCCTCATTATCTCTCCTCAATAGAGTGAGTTCATACCTGGTCGTCTAATTGGGGAAAATGTTCTATTGGTTTATCAGTTTCTCCATACTTTGGATGATAGAATGCGATAGGACAACACTATGCTAAAGCTAGACATGGCTAAAGCATATGATCGCATGGATTAAGATTTCACTTATTCTGTATTAGAGGCCTTTGGATTTGATCAGATTTGGATCGATAGGATCAGGTGATGAATCTCGGAGTGTCATTTTTCTATACTCCTAAATGGCCGCGTATGTAGTTTTTTCCCTCTTCATGAGGCCCTTAAATAGGGAGATTCTATCTCTCCATCCTTGTTCATCATAGCTGTAGATTACTTCTCACGTCTGCTCATTTAGAGGTTTCAGGAGTATCCTAATATGTGTTATCGACATGGAGGTAGAACTCTTCTCTCACACCTTTCATTTGCTGATGATATGATCAGATTCACCAATGGTCAGAAATAGTCTATCAGGAGGATTCTTTGTTGTCTAGAGTATTATGAGAGGGTTTCTGGTTAGTTGGTGAACAGGGATAAGAGCGGACTCATACTACCCAGATGGGCATCTTTTACTCAGATCGGACGATTGGCAATTTTAACTAGTTTTCGACACCAACAACAGTCTTTTGCTTATCTGGGAGTGCCCTTATTTAAGGGGGCCAATAAGAGCTTCATTTATGATGACCTAATCCAGAAGGTCAGGGATAAGATCTCAGGTTGGGCTTCGTGACTTTTATCATATATGGGTCATATTATTTTGCTGAGATCGGTGCTTTCCTCTATGCCATTACAACTTCTTCAGATCATGCAGCCCCCTATGGCTATCCTGAAGAGAATTGAAAGCATCTTTGCGCGATTCCTGTGGGATTCCAAAGAATGGGTACGACGTTTACATTGGCGGAGCTGAAAGGAGATTTGCCTTCCTACTGATGAGGGTGGTCTAGGCTTTAGAAGATTACATGTTATGGTGGACACCTTCTCTATGAAGCTCTGGTGGTTATTTCGTTCTCAAAGATCTCTTTGGGCCTAGTTCTTACAAGGCAAGTATTGTATGGGGACACATCATTTACCGTAGCAGTTCGCTACTCGGCTTCTTCTATCTGGGAGAGGCTGCAATTAGTTGGGCTCGGATAGAGGCACACATTGCACGGCACCTTGGTGCAGGTTAGATTTTTTTGGCATGATTGCTAGATGGGTAAGACCACATTGGCATCCTTATTCCTACATAGACAACATACATCTACGAGAGTGCGGGATTTCTGTGATGATACTAGGTGGGATATAGGACGTTTATTATAGGTTCTCCCCTCCTCTTATGGTGGAGCAGATAGTGGCTATACCTTTATGTGCGATGCTCTGGATCAAATTTTTTGGCGAAATATATCGGATGGTAGCTTCGTTACCAAGTCAGCATGGCAGCTCGTTGAGATGCCAGTATTAGGATTCATACCGGTTACTATGTAGCTCCATTTTGCCAGTCACTGTCTCATTTTTCTGCAAGAGACTACGGCAAGGCCTCATTCTAGTAGATGTGGTTATTCAAGAGAGGATTGGATGCCAGTTGGCTTCTTGTTGCCAGTATTTTTTCGAGACTGAGACTATCATTCATATTTTCACTGGCAGTAGCATTTCCAATCAGGTATGGCTACATTTTGAGGATATTTTTCAGATATCTATCAGTTCAGGAGAGGGAGACAGACAGAGATTTTAGAAATGGAGGTATTCTGGACAGTATGTTATTTGTGGACATATTCGTATTATCATTCCTCAACTGATTGTTTGGTATCTATGGACCGCGAGAAATGATGTGAAGCATAGGGGGATTCGCATGGTAGCTAGACGTATAATTTGGAGGGTCTATCGCATGATTTCATTTCTTCATATAGGAGGACTGTTTCGAGAGGTGCATTGGCGAGGAAATTTGACACTTGCACCCATTTTTGGTATTTTTACGGACCCCCTTCCCTATCTCTCCCTATTCTAGTTTGGTGGCGTACTTCATCAATCGGATCTGTCAAGATCAATACAGATGGATGAGTCGAGGATGGTTATGCGAGTGGGGGAGGCATTATTAGAGATCATGCATGACACTGTATCAAGGCTTTCTCAGCTTCGTATGGACTATGCATGATCTTGATGGGATTTTACTAGCTTAAGGACTAGGTTATTCAACGATTTGGGTTGAGTCAGATTCTATAGTGGCTATTCACTACATCACTAGAAGAGGAAGACCATGGACTATTCACGGCATACTTAGACGTATCACAGACACCATATCATTTGATAGAGATACAGTTTCCCACATTTACAAAGAAAGAAATCAGGTTGCAGATGCTCTTGCTGTTGAGGGTTGGGATCATCGACGATATCAGGTATATGGACCACTTGACCTACCAGGACATATTAGGGCATTAGTACAAGTTGACAGACATGGATTGCCCAGTGTCAGAGTTTGAATTTTATTTTAACTTTCAATACTTATTTTTTTGTTTTTATTTACATTAGTTCTTATTGTAAAGGAAGTAGTACTTCCTTATTTACTATTTTATTCTTTGTCATTTACTTTCATTGTAAGGGAAATAATACTTACTCATTTACTGCTCTCATTATTTTCATGTAACCACGGTATTCCTCCACCACAAGTGATGGCATATTAATAAAATCTCGGAGGTACCGCACTCATTTAACTAAAAATAAATATTAAGTTCCAAGATTAATTTTGAGCATGATTTATAAATCACTTAAGCTTTAATTCCTGAAATGTTACATTCTTGACTATATGGTAAGCAAGATTTTAAATTATCTTTGTTTCAACCCTATAAAATGTTCTAAACAAAATGTGTTTTGCACACTATTATCTTGTCTTAATCCACATAAAGAAATGAAACTTGATCTTGATATTGAATCCACACGAGCATGATAAGAAATGTGATATCACCAATGAAGATTAAGCATGGTTAGGGCTTTGCAAACAACTAGGATAACTATGAATAGCTCGACCCACGTAGATCTTTGTCTGATTACTCTTGAGAACTACATGGTCACAATTTTGATTAGCACGTTAAAGAATTCCTATTCAGATGGGAAGAATCAATATCTTTCAGGCACAAAGATGAAACGAGCCTCTCAATATTCCATCTTTTAAACAATATGCGGCCTCAATGGATAGAAGAGGCTTACTTAGTGAGAGATGTGACTTATGAATTGTATTTGATTGAAGATTGAGACATGATTGGTTTCATGGAATACTACGAGAATATCAAAGTCGTATGAGACTACCAACAGTAGGAACTAGGAGTGTCAACGAGTCGAGCCTAGCCTCGAGCCAAAACTCGAAGCTTGGGTTTGGCTTGAGTAAAAACTATTTAGGCTTTTTTGGCCCGAGTCGACTACAAAAAAAACTCGGCTAAAAAACTTAGGCTCGACCCGAGCTTTTAGCTCTGGCCTTAGCTAGCCGAGCCAACTCGATTTTTTTTTAATTCGTGACAAATATAAATTTTTTTAAAAGAATTTAATTTTTTTTCAATTTATAAATATTCTAAATTAAATAAAAGCTACAATCCACCTCCTTTTTTCGGGCTTGAAACCAGCTACAATCAACATATGCGGAGTTAAAATTCCACACGCATAAAATATTTAATGTACAATTTTTTTGATAACAAATAAATTTAAAAATTAAGTATTTTTTAAACTAATCAATTTGAAAACTTACAATATATTATCCTTGAATCTGCTACAACTCTTCAACCATTATACTGTTAACTTGTTCTTGAATATCTAATTTCACACATTTCCAATTCTTCAAGCATATTAAATCAAGGCATCATTTAGTTACAAACATAAAAAATATAAATCTACATGCGTATGTAGCTTTATTTTTTTAAGTTTTGTACATTAATTTTTTTTATTTAGGCTCGGCTCTTCACGGGCCGAAAATGGCACGTGTGGCTCGACGGCGGGCTCGGGCTAGAGCCTTTTTCGGGCCGAGCTATGGGCCGTTCGAGTCGGCAAGCCACATTGACATCTCTAGCAGGAACATGAGCCTAAACTTGAGCTTGAACAAGATCCGAAGCATGAATCAAACCTAGGGGATGAGCTCAAATTAGAGCATGATGAGGGCTTTGAGATGGAGTCTTATGATGAACTTGAATCCATGCATTAGCCGCATCGAGAGAGAAACATATTTTAGGCTTGATGCAGATTACACCTTATAAGACGAGAATCTACCAAAGAAGATTTATATGACTCATAGAGATTAGAAAAATAGAAATTTTTTTCTTTTTTTAGGATTTTATTTTTCTTCCTTTTCAAAAAAGAAAATGCAATATGCAACAATGGATTTTAGTTTCCATTTTAATTTCCACATATTTATGATTTATCTATTTTGGTTGATTGAATATTGTCGTTTGAAGGATTTAAATTTATAAGATTGTGTTTTCCCTTGAATGTTTTGAGTCATGTTCAATATTTGTAAGACAAAATTTTGTTTTGTTGATTAAATAAAATGGCACAACATTCAATTTAAGCAATTATATTCAGGGATTTGATGAAGGCTATGTACATCTCAATAGGCAGCAAGCACCAGCGACTCCTTATAATGCATTGGCAAACAATAACAACACAAATTAAATTGTAGAGTAGTTTCGCTATTACAAGCCTCATTCTTTTGGTGTCAAGTTGACCCTTTAGCATATTAAAGGAGATTGGAGAGGATTTTCAAGCACTAGGCATGCACTGACACACAAAATTGTATTATTTGCGAAGTTTATGTTGGTCGAAATAGCGGACCATTATTGGAAGCCTGGTTCACTACTAGAATGACAACATAACATCGTGCTATGACTTTGATGCAATTCAAGGAGGAAGTAATGAAAAAATATTTTTCTCAATCTTAGAGGGATTTGATAGAGGCAAAGTTCTTACAGCTTAAATAATGAAATATGTCACTAAGTCCTTGTTTGGTAGAAATTAAAATTCAGAATTCAATTTAAATTAAAGTCAACAATTAATTTTAATCATATATTTTATGGTATCCACAACTTTTCAACAACATATTTCATTAATTTTTATTAAAATCTACTAAAAATGATTTTAATCCTCACCAAACAGGGGCTAAATGAATGATTATGAAATGACACATTTTTGAGAAAAATTAAGGCAGATGTTGATATCAGTAATCGAAAGGGTTTTGAAATAGATGATGATAAGTCCTTGGTGTTTGACGAAAGATTATGTATGTCGAAGGACAAAGGAACAATGAAATAAATATGAGAAAAAAAACTCTCCACCCTGAACGCACATCTTGGTGGCACAAAAATGTATATAAATTTTCATAATACATTCAGGAGGAGGAATATGAAAAGAAAAATAGGTCTTTTATTGAGAAGTGTATGTCGTGTCAACAAGTTAAGGTAGAACATCAAAGGCCATCAATGCCATTAAACCCACTTGAAACTCTAGACTGGAAATGGAAACATATGTTGTAGGCTATCTGCAAATAACAAATGGACATGATGCCATACGAGGAAATTATTGACATATTAATAAAGTCAACTCATTTTCTTCTAGTTAGAATAAACTTCAGTTTGGAGAAATTTATGAATGTCAAAGAAATTATAAGGTTGCATGGAGTTTCAACTTCCATTGTTTCAAATCGAGATTAAGGTTCACATCTAAATTTTGAAAAAGCCTACAAGGAGATATGTTACAAAGCTTAGTTTTAACGTTACCTACCATCCACAATCAGATGAATGGTTAGAAAGGACTATTCAAAACCTAGAAGATATGCTCCGCATATGTGCTATGAATTTGGGAGGTAATTGGAAATCACACCTACCTCTAGTGGAGTTTGCATACAATAATAACTTATAGGATACTGTTACCATGGCTCCTTATGGATCCGTCTATGGTAGTAGGATTAGATCCTCGATTAACTAGGATGGAGAAAACAAGGTTTTAGGTTAAGAAATTATCGTGCAAATAGTACAAGCGGTTGACAAAATAGAAACATATTAAAGTCGGCTCAAGATAAAAGCTATGCAAACCATAAAAGAAAATTAGTGAAATCTGAGGTTGGTGAAATAATATTCTTGAAGGTTGCACCAACGAAAGAGATTTTCAAATTTGGCCAGAAGGAAAAGTTGAAACCTCGATTTATAGATCATTTCGAAATTCTAAATAAATTTGGTAACATGACATACCATGTGACATTGCCACTCGGTCTAGAAGCAGTGCACATTATATTTCATATTTCAATGCTCAAAAAGTATGTTTACGACCTGAAGCATGTGGTAAAGAATCAATCATTTGCGTATTTTCAAGAAATCTCTCAATTGAGACATTGTCTTCTCTTCTTGCATTCATTCCCTTTCCATTCGGTGCAGTTTTGGAATTTAAGACCACTAAAATGGGGACATGAGCCGACCAAACCACGATGTTAGGTGTCCCTAGAGCCACCTCAGAATGAGAAGATAAACTAGAACTAATAACTACTGTATAATGAAACTAGCTTGGTTGATCAAGAAGGTGATAGAAAAATTAGAACATGCTAAGCTCACATTGGAATTCTCATTCTCCTGCGAATCCTAAACGTAGATGCTAAGGGAAACATAAAAGGTAGAGCCAAGGGAAGATTTGTCTTATAAAGAATTCCCAATAGCTATTCTTGAAAGAAAAGTCCATGTTTTAAGAAATAAAAAAATAGCAATTATTAGGATTCGTTGGCAAAATTAGGGAGTGGAAAAATCTGCTTGGTAAAGAGAAGAAGAGATGAAAGCCAAGCATCAACGACCCTTTACAACTCTTTTTGCTACATTTCGCTTACTTTCTAAAATGTAAATGCTGTACATACTTTTAACATAATATAAAAACAAATAACTAACCATCCTTGAAGTTCCATCTTTGCTCATTTATTAAAAATTATGTTACTTCTCAAGTTTTTGATAAAAACAAAAATGACGATTATGATAGAAAGAGATAAGTTAAATAAATAGTTTATACCCAAATTTCTAGTACAAGTTAATGATATTTTGTCCATGAATAATGTTACATGTACAAATGAGTATAATATTTAAGTGAAGATACATTAAATGATAAGATTAATAAAGTAAATGTCATATCACACGTTTAATTAGCATTTTCAATTGTCATTTAACCTATGTTATTTGCCACAACACATAAAGATGATCTCCAATATTTACATACATCATATTCATTGCCCATATAGATTGGCATGAAATAAGGCTCGAATTCCAAATCAGGTAAGGCTATTGTTCTATCCGAAAGTCTGTGGCAGTAAAGTTGACTTTTTTATTTTGCTTGCAGGAAAATCATGGCAGCAGAATGGTTGACTTTTATCTTGCATTGAACATACTATGAAAGTGATATAAAAGATAAAATTAGTAATAATTTTTGGGCATGCAAAAGGATAAAGCTTGAATTTTTTAATTGAATTTTGGCTCACGCAATGTAAGCCATTGACATGAATTGTTGGTGGGTTGTTCACCGAACTGTAACAAGCTACAAGATCCAATCCAAAACCCATGATTTCATGAAAAATTATAAACAAATTCTTTGCTTTATTTCTGCATTTTTTGATCGTATGATTCATTTATTAATATATTTTCAAGAAAACTATAAGCAAATTCTTGGCTTTAGTTTCTGCATTTTTTGAGTTTATCCCGAAACCCATGACTCATTTATGAAATGATTTTTAAGAAAATTATAAGCAAATAAATGATTTTCAAGAAAAACTATAAGCAAAATCTTCGGTTTATATTGTGAATTTTTCTTGAGTTCAACGGAATGGAATCTCATTTTCTGTTTTCCCTCAACTAATGTCATTTATTTCTCTTCATTGAATGCATGAATTTAAAGAGTGCAGCTCTTTTCGCTGCAGAAATTAGTTGGAATTTGGAAATATAGGGAGAGAAGGGGGGGGGGGGGGGGGATTGCTTGGGCGATTGAAGAACTCACTGTAAGTGTTTTTTATTTTTGGTTTGGGTCTTTTGTTTTATCTTGAATTTCAATTCCAACTGTCTCTGGTATGCATTTATGGCATTTCTAGAGAGAGAGAGAGGGTGAAATTCAAGGACCAGACTGGCCTCAGTAATTGCTTATTTAATTCTTCTGATCTATAAATTCCACCCCTAAGTTCATTTTTCTTCATCGCAAACTCGTGTTTTCTTTACCATTTTAGTATATCCTTCCAAATTTATCACAATCCTGAAAAAAAATCCATCAAACCAATAAAAACCCACAATTGTTTATGCAAAAATCAGTAAAGGGTTTTCAAGTTTTTGAGTTTGACACATTGGATTTGTTAGTATTTTTGTTGTTCCTTGAGAGATGGATCTATATGTAGCATTGTTGTGTTTCACTGCTGTCACTTGTTATCTACTATGGTTCAC